>PVIY010003113.1:0-50753 GCA_004026745.1 Myrmecophaga tridactyla
TACACAAGAACTCTTACAAGGTGATAAGAAGTGTCAAAAAATTGAGCAAAGGATGTGAAGAGGCGGTTCTCAGAAAACCAAATCTAAAGTACTAAGAAACATGAAAAAAAAAAGCTCTACCTTTCTTTTCTTGGAAACAGAATTAAAATAAAAACGTGATTATGAATTTTTACTTAAAGATCAGCAAAAACTGAAAAGATTATTGTTGGCAGGAACGTGGATATAAGTGTATTCTCCTACATTGATGAGTGAATATGAATTTGTGCAGCTTTTTGAGAAAAACATCTGCCAGTATCTATTAAAATGAGAAGTTAGTGTAAAAAAAAAAAAAAAAAGAATGGCTGCTATTAAACAAACAGGAAACTATAAATGTTCGCGAGGATGTGGAGAAACTGGGACACTAATGCACTGCTGGTGGGAATGTATAATGGTGCAGCCACTATGGAAGACTGGTGGTTCCTTAGGAAACTAAATATCGAACTGCCCTATGACCCAACAATAACACTACTTGGTATATCCCCAGAAGAGCTGACAGCAATGACACAAAGAGACATTTGCACACTGATGTTCATAGCAGCATTAGTCACAATCGCCAAAAGATGGAAACAAACCAAATGCCCATCAACAAATGAGTGGATCATCAAAATGCGATATATACATATGATGGAATATTATGCAGCAGTAAGACAAAATGATGTCCTGAAGCACATGACAAAATGGATGAGCCTTGAGGACATAATGCTGAGCAAAACTGGCCAGACACAAAAGGACAGATACTGTATGATTCCACTTTTATGACCAGCATAAAGGTATAATCAGAGACTTATAATGCAGAATGCAGGAATGCAGGAACTTAGGATACATAGAAGTTAGAGATGGGTGAACCATTAGGTAATGAGGTTGAACTTCACTGTTAGGGAATAGATAGGAGCAAAGGTGATTCTCTAGTGGGTCTAGAAGTAATATTGCCATATTGAAGATTGTTCTAGTTTGCTAGCTGCCAGAATGCAACACACCAGAGGTGGATTGGCTTTTAATAAAGGGGATTTATTTCATTAGTTCTTCAGAGGAAAGGCAGCTAACTTTCATCTGAGGTTCTTTCTTACATGGGAAGGCATAGACGATCTCTGCTGGCCTTCTCTCCAGACCTCTGGGTTCCAACAACTTTCCCCAGGGTGATTCCTTTCTGCACCTCCAAAGGCCTGGGCTGAGCTGTGAGTGCTGAGATGAGGAATGCCGAGCTGCTTGGGCTGTGCTACGTTGCGCTCTGTCATTTAAGCACCAGCCAATTAAGTCAAACATCGTTCATTGCAGCAGACACGCCTCCTAGCCGACTGCAGATGTAATTAGCAACAGATGAGGTTCACGTACCATTGGCCCGCAGCAACAAAACTAGGTGCCTTCACCTGACTAAGTTGACAACTGAATCTGACTACCACAAAGATGAACAAGATTGAAAGGGGTTGTATAGGCCTATGTGTCCTACTGACTCACACTAGAAATATGAATGAGTTCTTGTAAGAATTACTTCAAAGATATGATTCTTGTATAAAGAGTGTTTAGGTCCAGAATACAGGGGAAAACTGCTATTTCATGCTATGAGTTATGTTCAAAAGGAAGTCATCAGCACTACCGTAGCAACAGCACAGGTAAATAATGGGGTGAGGGATGAGAGTTAAGAGGAGATTTAGATCTCCTATTTGGTGAGGATGTGTTTATTGGTTTTCTGTCCCTTGGGAAGAATGAAATTATCTAAAATTGAGAATGTTGATGGGCTGTGGACTTTGGGCCCTCTACATGATGCCCGATGAATGCAGGTGGCTGAAGGATGCACTGCCAGAGAAGTACAATGGTGAACGATGATGTATACTTATGAATGAAGGCTGTGCAGCTACAAAAAGGAACAATGTCGTGAGGTATGCAACGATGTGAATGAACATGTGGGACATTTGGTGAGACAAAATAAGCCAGAAACAAACAAAAAATAAACAAATGCTTAAACAACCTTTAGAAAATGCTTACAAGAAAACAGGGGCCTAGATTGTTAGCTTTTAGAGCAGAAACATTAAGTCCAGAGTAGTGATTATTATTTCTGGATTTTGAGAGGCTCTTTCATATATATAACCTGATATAAGAATGAAGCTGAACAGGTTGGGGTTAAAGTAATTCAGAACATAGGGGTAAGGAAGACACTGTCTATATTTTAGAACCACACGTACTCTTTGAGACCAAAGGAAGAAAGATTTATTTGATCTGGAGCTGAAATTTTCTGTAGTGCATAATCTAATTCAACCTATCTGTATAGCTCATTTGAACAACTGAAACACAGGGAGCACCAAATGAGAAAGAAGTCCTTTAATCCTGTATAGATTATTGTAATGCCTGGAAACATCCTAGAGTATATTAAGCAGATAATCAAAAGGTATTGGCAAAGTCCCCTGAGGGAGGGGAGATAGACTATGGAACCATTAAACCTTACCATCAGGGAATCCCTGATACTGTATTAAACTTTAGGGACATCCAAATCAATAGTCCATGCCCTTGATCATGAGACTTACTCTTGTGAAGCTTATGTAGGTAGCATAGAAGCTTAGACTACCTATAGGCATGCCTAAGAGTTACTTCTGGGGGACCTCTGTTGTTGCTTAGATGTGGCCTCAGTCTCTCTAAGCCCAACTCTGCAAGTGAAATCATCGCCTTCCTCCCTTTGTGGGACATGACATCCAGGGGTGAAAGTCTCCCTGGTGACATGGGAGAGGACTCCCAGGGATGAATCCAGACCTGGCACCATGGGATCAACAATTACATCTTGACCAAATGGGGGAAAAGAAGTGTAATTAATAAAGTATCAGTGGCAGAGAGAGTTCAAATACAGTTGAGAGAGACCTTGCTACCTATCATAACCTGCCAACCCCCAACCAGGACCATTCCAGCCAATGCTAAAGAATACCTAGGGCAATTAATAAGATTCCACAAGGATTCCTGGCACCAGCATAATTTGACAGAAGCCTACAACCTCCAGATGGGTCCCTGGTCCAGATAAGTCCTGAAACCTAGCCCAGCCTCTCCAGAACATCAGGTAGTTCCATGTCCCTATCCCATGTTGGTAACAGACCCTTCCAATATAAAAAATTTAGAATTGCCATAGCCCAAGCAACCCCAATGAGAGGTATGGAAAGATCAAAGGTGGAATTATACACAGAAGATAGGACTTAACAAATGAATATGAATGCTGAATCATTAAATTGATATCTCTTTTAGTCTCCAGTATTTTAGAGCAGCTAGAAGTAAACACCTAAAATTGTGAAATTATAACCCATGTCAAAGTCTGAAATATGTTTTACAACTGATTGTGGTGCTATGCTTGGAAATTTATAGCTTTTTTGTATATATGTATTGTTCACAAAAAAAGAAGGAAAAAAAGTCAATTGTGATGATAGAAAAAGTATTTAAGCTCTCTAGTCTCCTATGTTCTGGATCAGTTAGAAGGAAAAATATGAGATGATCATATGGTAACCCACAACAAACTCTGGGATCTGTCCTGTAACCACTTTTTGAAGAGTTCTTTGAAAATCATTGCTTTTTTCTTTCTTTGCTTTTTATATATGTTATACTATACAATAAAAAAAAGAAAAAAAAGAAAAGGAAAAATATTTTGGAGAAAGCTCCGATGCAGAGACTTGGAGAACAGTTGCTTCAGAGCTGACAAAAACATCGGCATTTGGAAAACACCAAGAGCTGAGAGAGCCGACAGAAACTAGACAGGAATCAGAGCCCAGCAGACGCCACCATGTGCCTTCCCATGAGATGCCAAGTAAGCCAGAACCCAGAGTTATGTCCTGGAGGACTCAAGTGAATGCCCACAGATACTTAGAGATGAAACCACTTTGACATTAGAAGGTGGTAGACACAGAACTGGGAACAAGGAACAGCAGATGCCGGCCACCTCCTTCCTTGAGTCAAAGTATTACTCTCTGGATGCCTTAGTTTGGACATTTTTATGGCCTTAGAACTGTAAACTTGTAACTTAATACATTTCTTTTTAAAAACTAAAAAAAAAAAAAAGGAAATTTGAGGCTAGTGGAGTTTAGATGTTTGAACTCAAGCAGAGAAGTTAGTCCAGGAATGAAGGCTTAATTTGCATTTTCTGAAGGACAGAAATCCTAAGGCCAAATCAGACAGAGTAGCTGCTGATCTCCTCCCCTTACCACCAAAGCACCAAATGCACAACACACACACACACACACACACACACACACACACACACACACACATGGCTCACTCACTCACACCCAGAGATCCTTGCTTTCCTGTATTGTGGTTAAAATTAGCAACAAGAGCAGCCTCGTAAGGGAAAATAGGAGCAGAAAGCTTTAAGTGGCCATTTGGTGACGGACAGGTAGAAGGCAGTGGAGGGAACATTTTTTTTTTTTTTTGCCAGATAACATTTTCTGTCTTTCTACAATATTATATGATGAGCCGAGTTTCTTCTTACATCAGCTTTTTCAGTCTTCTTTTCCATAGCTTGCAGTATTGCTTGAATGCCTAGAATCGTCAAGTATGAATGACCTGTGGGTCATTCTTCGGGAGCAGTTATCTCAATACAAAACCCGAGGTTAAGTGCTGATCTCTAAACAGACATCAAATTCCAGGCTCTTCCCTAGCTGTTCCTGCAAAATAACCAGGTTTGCAAGGTCCCTGTACACTGCGTACTCTTTAAACAGTCTTAAAAGAGGCAGCTGGGTGGATCAGAGTTTTTTTGCTTTGGTTCTTTATCCTGAACCACCTAACTTCTAAAAAAGTTAGAGGCCTAGTGATTTCACTAGAAAATGGATGAGATGTCACCAAATGTCCTTCAGAATAAAATGTGAACACATCAAAAGTGGTCAGAGTTCTGGAACACCCTATGATGCACCATATTTCTGCACAATGCCCACTTCAGCTAAATCCTACTCAAGTACCCTTTCTTCCATGGTGTGTATGTGTTTGTGTAAGAAAATTTTATAGCTAGAATGGAGGCAGAAAAGGAAAAGCTTGGCAAATGTTGCCTTAGATAGTAGTGCCTCTCAATTCACTTGCTGCCTCTCTAAGCAGAAGTAAAATGCAACTTGATTTCAGTAACTATTGATATTTCTGGCTCTTAAAAACCTATGAAATGGAAACTAAGCTTTAAAAGCTTTGCAGTTAATTGCTGCTGAGTTAAGTGTTTTTTTTTTTTTTTAAACACCTTCGTGCTGACACACAACTTAAAAAATCAATCAGGGAGATGAGGAATTAAAACTATGGGTCTAAAATACTCCTGGATAATTACAGAAGGCTGTAATAAACTGGGAATGGCATGGAGCTCCAGGGACAGGAGCTGAGGAAGCAGCTATCCCAGGCATGGGTGAGCAGAGAAGGCAGGGAGAAGGGGGAAGAAAATCAGTCATGGCATAGCATTCCCTCTGAAGATGGATCCAATCAAACTGTGGGGAAAGGCAGTAGAAATTGGAGATGATGTTTCTGCTTTTCATAAACAAATGGTCTGCCTTCAAGTCTGGTCCTCGGTATTACTGGTCTTGGGCACCCCTGCTTCCTCTGTGAATTGGCTTTTTCTGTGAATTAGCTCTGTGCCTATTTGTTCTGTACCCTAGAAGGTAATGCTCTTTAACCCTCATTCAATATTTCTGGGTGGGATCTTTTTTTATTATTTCCATGGAGATGTGACCCACCTAATTGTGGGTGGGATCTTTTGATTATTTGGTTTCCATGGAGATGTAGCTCCATCCACTCACTGTAGGGTGGCTTACTGAAGCCTTTTAAGAGGGAACCATTTTGGAAAAAGCTTCAGTGCCAACAGAAGCCACACAGCCAGAGACCTTTGGAGATGCAAAGGAAAACACCCCCAGGGAACCCTTATGAAACGAGAAGCCAGGAGAGAAGGCTGGTAGATGTTGCCATCTGCCTTTCTCACTGACAGAAGTGTCCAGAAGCCAAAGACTCTAGCAGATGCCAGCCAAATGCTTTCTCAGCTGACAGAGGTGTTCCAGACAGCATCAGCCTTTCTTGAATGAAGGTAACCTCTTGTTGGTATCTTAATTTGGACATTTTCACAGCCTTAGAACTCTAAACTTGCAACTTAATAAATTCCCTTTTTAAAAGCTGTTCCATTTCTGGTGTATTGCATTCTAGCAGCTTGAACAAACAAAAACAGGCTCCTTATGCCAGTTACCTGGCTTCCATCTCCCTCCACTCAACAGTACATACCTTGAATCAAACTTTCACACTAGTAGTATGCATTTAAGCCTGTATTTTTCCATCTCAATGGGATAATATTGCCGGCAAGAGGGCAAGAATGTACTCTTGGGTGTGCATGTGTGTGAAAAAATCATAATTTTTTTTATGTATAATGCACAGATATGCATGCAGTACGTAAACAGATAAAAAGTATATCTGTGATAATGGAGTTTCTTGGAAAACTGTTTTAAAATGGTCTTTGGAGTTGGGGGTGATAATGAAAACAAGGTTTAGAGACACTCTAGTAGGTGGAAAGGCTTTGGAAAGATTAAAAGGAAGTGGCCAAATGAAATACTTGGCAGGACTCCTTGTCAGTCCCTCTTTTGAGGTAAGGAGGTAGAAGAAATTAATTAGGCAACAGTAGCTTGTCTTAGTCACCTGTAAGTGGAGGGTAGAGTGAAAATAATAATTCACAATATAGCAAATAATTTCAGACTAGGAAATGAACATTTTCAGAATCATCCAAGAGACACTGTAAAAGAAAAAAATAACTGTGGCTTGCTGGCATTTGCTTTCCTGAGAGGATCATCTAGCCCTATTTCTTGGCTCTGCTTTGTAGAACACATTTGACTGATCGTGTGTTATAACACTGCCTTGGGAACTGATCTGTGAGAGGTAAATGCTTGTCTTGTGTGGTTCTCCTTGCAGGCGTTCCATCCCTTCCTTCCCACTGATTGACAAACTCCAGCTCTGTGATCCTTCAGAGAACAATGCAGAGCTCCCCTTCTTGGCTTTGGCATTTTTCTGTCTAGTTAGATCCTTTATTTGTTCTTAGCCTTTGTTTTCACCGAGCAAGATTTTGGTGCCTGATCTTGTATCAACCAGGGACATATTGACAGCCAGTGAGTTTTGGTAAGTTTGGATTCTCATCAGGGCACCCAGGAAACATAATGCTCTTGAAAGAATTAAATCAACACCAAACTTTAAGAGGTAAAGGAAGAAATCCACTCAACTTTAATTTACTACCTAGAAAATTGCTAAAGCAATCAATAGTGCACAGTCCAGGAGCCCCCCCAGGGAAGCTAAGGTGATAAATGTGCTGTAGTCCCATAATGGAGAGAAGAGGGGCTGCAAATGGAGGTCCTTCTCAAGTGACCTGGGGGGTGCTACAGTATCCTCAGCAGTGTGCTGCAAGTAGGTCAGGGACATATTGGGCCAATTGGTTGGACCATGCAAAGGGAACAGTTCCCTGAGTGATGGTCTGAGGTCATTCAATAGCAGGTCATGTGATCAGAAATCCATATTTGTTCAGGCCACATGAATTTTTCATTGACAACAATAGCCAGCGAAAGGCTCTCCTCTGGACAAATAAGTCTCAGATTTGATTCAAACAGGGATCAGGTGCATACGGCCATTATTCAAGTCTATATTTGGTCATTAAATCCCTATACCACCCAGAGGTTATGGATGTTTTTACTAGCATCAGGCCTAAAGGGCTCATGTTTGCATGATTAATTACATCGAATTTAGTTTGTACTAACTAATTAATCCAAGCTGGCTGGCCTGACACCTGGCAGTCGTCAGTTATACAGGGTAACGATGGACAGATGGGCAGACCCTAAGACCTATGCATTCATGCAAATCAAACCATTCAGAGGAAATGTGTTTTCTTGGCTCAGCATCTCAGGTAGGCTTAGAGACAGGTGAGTTGCAATTATGTGTCATCAGATCTTATGTTGAACACTTGGCAACTGAACGAGAGTCGGGGATCCATTTGGCCCCATGATCCAGAAGAAGCAGCTGTGGCCCTATGCCACCATTCTTGTATTCACAGACAGAAAACCTGGCTTCAAATCTCAGCTATGTCTGTTTTAGTTGAAAATGCCCTTGGACAAATCACTCCCATCTCTTTGACCCTGGGTTTCCTCCTCTGTTAAATGGAGATAGTTCTACATTTCCTAAAAATGAGATTTTGTGGTGGTATGTGAAAGTCCTTGGCATATTGTAGGCATTTGGTTGATGCTTCTTTTGAGTTTTTAAAGAGGTACCTGCCGGATCCCAACCAGGTAGTCAGCTACATTGTCTCTTCAGCGATAGATATGATGCTGGTCCATGTCTGTTTTCTTGGACAGACTTAGGGAATCTCTCTGCAGAATGAAGTGCTCTGTTCTGGTCACCAGCTTTCAGGTGTCCATGCAGAGATTATACTGAGGATAGGGAGGTGAATGGAGAAATGGACCACCAGGCATAAAAAGGAGGGAATTTTGTCCTTTTTGAAGATAGTATTCCTTGCCCCCTGCTCTCATGCATTTTACATTCATGTGCTGGAAGATTGTCTGACAATAAAGGACAGAATTATATTCTGTTTATGGACACATATGTGTGGGTTTATTTTTTTTTATTTATTTTTTTTTACATGGGCAGGCACCAGGAATCGAACCCAGGTCTCCTCAGGCATAGCAGGCAAGCGTTCTTACCTGCTGAGCCACCGTGGCCCACCCATGTGTGGGGTTAGATACACACAAGTAAGTGTTTAGGTATGTCGATGAGCTGAAACATATGAATAAAATCTGTATTGGAACTTACGTCCAAATAAATAAAAGACTGTACACTTGCATTTATCTGTCACATCTGAGGAAGTTACTGTTGATGAGCATTTACAATCAGCATTCCTGCGGGCTGGTCAGTCAGTATGCAACTCTCCCTCTCAGGAAAGGGAGGTTAGGACCCTTTCTTGTGGGGGACTGAATCATGTGTCCCACAAATGGCATGTTCAGGTCCCAATCCCTGGTCCTGGGGGTGTAAACCCACTTTGAAATAGGACCTTTGAAGATCTTATTAGTTAAGGAGTGCTCAAACTGAATGAGGGTAGGCCTTAATCCAGTATGGCTGAAGTTGTAAAAAATAAAGGAAAATTGGACACAGAGAGAGGAACCCTGGGGAGCAGCCAGCAGCTGGATGTCAATGGAACCCTGAAGAAAAAGAAGATGCCATTGTGTACATTGTCATATTATGGAGAAACCAGGGGTGCCGGTTCGAAACTATTTTGCTCCCCAGAAAAGCCATGTTTTAATCCTGATCCAATCTTGGGGGGCCAGACTTATTAATTAGGGTAGAAAACTTTGATTGGACTGTTTCCATGGAGATGTGACACGTCCACCCAATTGTGGGTGTGGTCTTTAGCTTAGATGGATACGTGATTCCACCCATTCAAGATGGGTCTTGATTAGTTCCCTAGAGTCCTTTAAAAGGGAAAATATTTTGGAGAAATGTCAGATGCAGCTGATTGGAGAACAGTTGCTTCCAGGCTACAGAAACCTGGACGTTTGGAGATTCTTGGAGTGCCAACAGAAAGCACATGCTTAGATACAGGTAGCGACCAGCAGATGGCACCTTGTGCCTCCCCATGAGATGATAAGCCAGCCAGAACCTAGGGAGAGCCAAGGGAAGCCAAGAGATGAAACCCAGCCCTGAAGAAGCAAAGTGAGGAACCCCAACAGGAAACAGGCTAAAAGCCATGGAGACCAAGAGCAAGGGACCAGCAGATGCCAGCCAGTGCCTTCCAAGATGACAGAGGTGTTACAGATGGCATCAGCCCTTCTTGAGTGAAGGTAACTTCTTGTTGGTGCCTTAATTTGAACATTTTCTCAGACTTAGAACTGTAAACTTGCAACTTAATAAGTTCCCCCTTTATAAACCATTCCATTTCTGGTATATTGCATTTCTGATAGCTTTAACAAACTAAAACACCAAGGAACCCCAAAGATTGCTGGCCAGCCAGAAGATACCAACTCTGCGGAGAAACAAGCCTTCTAACCTCTAAAACCTCTAGCCAATAAATTCTTTTTGTTAAGCCAACCCATCACATGGTATTTGTTTCAGCAGCTGGGAAATTAAAACAGTGTGGTTTAGCTGAAAGATTTTTCCTTTAAAAGGGCTGCCTGGTTCCTCCTGGTAGACCAGGCTAATCTGGTAAATAAGTTTCAGAGGGATAATGTGTTTATTTTTTACAATGCCCTGGCCTTACCCTCTTTGTAACTATGTCCTCATTCAGAAGGTAGCAAGGTTGGAATATCAAGCTGCAAACTCAAGTGAGAGAGAAGCAGAATTTTTTTGGAATTGTATTCAGTTTCTAATTTGATCCCTGAGTATACTTAATTCCCGGCAATTCAAAATTCAATAACTGTTCTTGGTAGATACTAATAAATCGAGACTATGATAATACATCCTTAACATGATAAATGATATCCATCTCATGCCAACAGCTTCCATCATCCTTAAAAGTAAATCACTGGAGGCCTTCACATTAAAGTAGGATAAAGACAAGGGCCTCTGATGGCTCTTTTCAATCACTTCTGGACTTTCTAATCAATGTAATAAAATAACTAAGAGTTAATATGTTAAGATTGGAAATGGGTAAACAACTCCACCCTTCTTGGTGAACCACATGATTTTCTGTCTGGGCAACCCAAGTAGATCAAGTAAGCCTCTAAGAGAATTAAAAAGGAGGATTCTTCAATATTTGGAAAACTATTATAAAGTTCATTTAAATATAAGCTTCACAAGGTATAGAAAGTGGCTGCTTCTTTCACCAGTATGAACGCAGCAGCTAGCAGAGAGTCCGGCACATAGCAGGTTCTCTATAAATATTTGTGACTTGAGCATGATAAGCATGTTTCTGCCTGGTGGCCTTTGCAACTGCTGATTCCTCTCCCCTGGTGTCTCTGTGGCCTGCTCCTTTGCTTCACCCAGGGCTGTTTAACTGCCTCCTCCTTAGAGAGACTGTGCCTGACAAGCTGATAGAAACCAGTCAGTACACTTCCTTCTATCCCTTTAGTCTGCTTGCTTTTCTAAATAGCCCATAGCCCATATTGATTCCTAATACAATATTGTTTATTTTTTTTCTGTGTCTTCAAGCTCCATGAGGGTAGAGACTTTGCTTTGTTTCCCCACTGTATCTCCAGCATCTAGAACTCTGCCTAGCATATTATTTACTGAGTGAATGAATACATTAATCTATTCCTGTGGGTTTGCCTCAAAGTTTCGGTGGGGATGGGACAGGAGGACTCATGGGCAAGATAAGATTGTGAAGAAGGGGGAGTATCTAGTTTTGGGTCATCATAATATATTCACTGGGGTGTTTTGAAGCTGTATGTACCCTAGAAAAACATGTTCTTAAATCTAGTCTATTCCTTTGGGTGTGAATCTACTGTAAGCAGGGTCTTTAATGAGGCTACTTCATTAAGGTGTGACCCATCTAATTCAGGAAGAATCTTACAGGAATCCTTTATAAATAGGATGGAAGAGAGAGAGAGAGAGAGAATGAGAGAGAGAGAGAGAGAGAGAGAGAGAGAGAGAGAGAGAGAGAGAGAGAGAGAGAGATCAAAGAACGAAGCTGAAATCAGTGAAACCTAGAGGAGAAGAGAAAGACCAGCAGACGCTGCCATGTGCCTTGCTATGTGACAGAGGAACCAAGTATTACTGGCAGGTGGTCTTTGGAAAAAAAACATTGCCTTGATGATGCCTTGATTTGGACATTTTTCTTGGCCACAAATTGTAAGCTAATAAATTTCCATTGCTTAAGGCAACTCATTTCATGGTATCTGCTTTAAGCAGTCTAGGAAACTAAAACACCCAATGACATGGATTGAACTGTGAACCCCAGTTTGGGCATATTCTTTGTCTTGGTCTGCATTGTGGTGGGTGTGGACCCAAAGTAAACAACATCTTAAAGATGTTACTTCAGTTAAGGGGTGGCCCCAATGAACCAGGTGCGGCTTTAATCTGGATTGCTGGAGTCCTCTATAGGCAGAAAGTCAGATAGAGAGAGAAGCCATGGGAAGCAGCCAGAAGCCAGAAGTCACAGGAATCAGGAAGAGAAAGAAGATGTTGTCATGTCCATGTGACAGAAAAACCAAGCACCAAGGATAGTGGGCAGCCAGTTCCAGAATGCTACAGTCTTCCAAGAGAAAGCACTGCCTTGCTGATGACCCAATTTTGGATTTCTAGCTTCAAAGCTAATTCTCATGGTTTAAGCCAACCCATTGCATGGCATTTATTTTAGCAGCTGGGAAACTAAAACACTTACCATCTAATTTCTTCGACTCTTCTATCATTAATCCTGCAGGTGACTTCTACATCTTCCCCCTAATTACTCTTCCAGACCAGAGTGCTCATCTAGTTTCATATCCTTTCTGAAGTCACAGGAGACTTGGTGTGTCAGTATCAGACCCTCTCTATAGATTGCTACGTGTTCCCATGTGATGCCCAGGCAAGGGATGTATTCCTAGGCTTGCTTTTTGCTCAGGTTCTACTGAGGAGGAAGGAACAGATTCCCTTGGCTTCTAGCTGTGATTTCTTTCATCTCACCTATAGAATTTGGTTAGAGGTTGTAGCACAGAGCTCAGGCTTTTTCTCAGGGATGAAACAGTCTCTAAATGTCATGCTAGTCCCCTCTCTCCTCTCTCCCTAACTTATGCACTCTAATTCTGGTCTGAGTAGAGGGAGAAGATGGAAAAACATTTGGCTGTCACTATTCCCTCTTCTTCCAAATCTTTGAAGTCAGGACACCATATTGAAAAACACAAAGGTGGTATATTGATCAGGGAGGTCATTCCAACTGCTACTACAAACAACCCCAACTCTATGTTGCTTAATGCATTGTAATTTTATTTTTCTCTCACCCAAAATATAATGTGAAAGTTCTTAGCTGGGAAGATCTTCTTGGAAGGTCTTCTCCAAGTGGTGACTCAGGGATCCAGGCTCCTTTTATTTTGTGGCATTACCACAATCTAGGTCTAAGTGTTGCAAAGTCACTGCAGAAGGGGAACAAGGTTGCTACAGAACAGGAAGTGAAGGAAAGGATTGCATAGAGTGATTTTTATGGGCTTTGTCTGGAAGTTGTGTACATCATTTCTGTCCACATTCTTTTGGCCAAAGCTCAGTAACCTGGGCTCGGTCTAGCTCCGGGGGGCTGGAAAATGCAGTCCTTGGCTGGGTAATCAGTTCCCAGCAATATCTTCACACTATGGAATGGGGGAACATATATCTTTGGTGGTCAGTAAGCTGTCATTGCCTCTAATAGCAAATGTGGAGGTCCTGGCATGTGGAGAAAGGTCATGGGATAATAGGAATTAAGGGGAAAGGAAAGGAAAGCACATTGGTTAATCTATGAAAACATCTTCTTCTTACAGTAAGAAAACAAAATGGGCCTGTCTCTAGCACCTGACCTCTTATCCACTCTCATTAATGAGAGCATTTAAACAGCCAATTCTTTGAAAGTACTTAAAATACCACTTGGAAGACATTTGTTTTCTTACTCATTATAAGCATTTTATTGCAATTTAAGAACATATCTGGAGACAGTTGGATTTGCCTGTAGAAAAAGGATTTTTGGCTCTGATAGGACTTGTATGATAGGCATATTTTTGCTCCCCATTTATCATGTTGGGAAATTGATAAAAGGATATGTTCAGGAGCCTTGGCACAAGATCATACAGTAAGTTAATGGCTTGACAGGTCCTGGGATCCAGGGTCCAGCAATCCCAACCATGGCCCTTGAGAACCATTTAAAACTGGACAAACTTAAGCCAACTTCTTCAGCCAAATGTTTCTCTCACCATGTAACTAACTAACTAACTAACTAACTAACTAACTAACTAACTAATTGTATTTTGCTCCCCAGTTCCATCCCAATGCCTGTGTCCAAGCCTCTTTTTAATGTAGGGGGCATTTATCATAAAACTACTTTAGTGGAAAAGAACCCAACATTTAACAGAAATGTGTGACTGGAAATTATGATATATTTCCTTCATTTATGAAGAATTAGCCATTGTTAGACCCAGAACCTGCAAGGCCTGGACAAGTTCACATCTTCTGTTTCCTCAAGTCCTCAGTATCCACGATATTCTGTATCCCTCAACCTCATGCTTTTCCTTCATGCTGTCCTGATTAAGAGCTGAGTTAAAATGGAATTTTCCGTAATGGTGGTAGGTAAAAGCAGTCTCATGGAATCAATTTCAACTTTAAGATTACCTTGAGAATTACTGGGAGTTTGTAAGTTTTATTGTATTGAATTAATAGGCATTTCTGATGCCAAGATTCTAGAGTTCAGACCATCAATTTTTCTCCCTCTTGGCTTCACTTCAACGATCATAATGGAAAGAATGATCTTTAAGTGAAACTTCTGAACGACATGTCTTGTCAGTGAATGGTCCTGGTGGAAATACAGTTCCATTTAACCATTTGAGCCAGCCATAGTTTAAAGTTGAGGGTCTGGCTTCAGAAGAACATTTTTCAAGGAATCTGTGGCTTTCATTTGGAGTTGTTACTTGCATTTTCTGCTCAGGGGCTAAAGGGATAACTACAGTCAAGTGTAAAAATCTTACCCTTAGGCTAAGTTGCCCTGAGGATTTGTACTTGAGAATAGAAAGTGACAAAATCCTCCCAGCCAGGAGAGTATCAATGCACAAATGTAATCCTTTTACAGAAGATTCTTAAGGTGCTTCAGTCCTATTGGGCTCAGGCTTGTGGTGAGAAGGGATTGTGTGACCTGGTTTGAAATCTTCACAGTTGTGTGTCTTATAAAGTCAGGGATTCCAAACTTGGGTGCACATGAGAATCATTAAAGGAATTTTTAAAAAGAAAGCATAAATTACTTAGGTTCCACTCCTGACATACTAACTCAGAACTAACTCAAATGCCTCTGGGCAATTTGTATACTTTTAAAAATGGGACTTAAGTTGATTCCGAAGATGGCCATTATAAAATATATATATGAGTGCTGGACAGGGTGTGGAGAAATGGGAACACTTATTCATTGATGATGGGAATGAAGAACAGTGCAGGCACTTTGAAAGACAACTTTACAGTTCCTCAGAAAGGTAAATATTGAACTGCCACATGATCCGGCAATCCTGTTTCTAGGTATACACTCAGAAGAACTGAAAGCAGGGATGCAAATTGGCATTTGCATACCAATGCTCATAGTGACACTATTCACAATTGCCAAAAGATGGAAACAGCCCAAGTGTCCATCAACTGAAAAGTGGATAAACAAAATGTGATATATATATATGATGAAATATTATGAGGTTGTGAAGGAATGAAGTCTTGATGCATGTGACAACATGGATGAAACTTGAAGACATTATGTTGAGCAAAATAAGCCAGATGCAAAAGGACAAATATTGTATGGTCTTATTAATATGAACTAATTATAATGGCAAACTCTAGGGATTAAAGTCTAGAGTATAGGTTACCAGGAAATAGCAGGAGAGTAAAGAATGGGCAGGTGATGCTTAAGAACTTTTAACAAGGTTAATTATAAGTGTTTGGAAATGGATAGAGGTAATGGTGGCACAATACTGTAAGTATAATTAACAGTGCTGAGTGTGATAAGGTTGAAGTCTAGGGTTGTGTATGTCATTAAAAGGAAAGCTAGAGGATTGAAACATGGGACTGTATAACATAGTGAAACTTGTTGCGGATGATGACTGTGGTTCATTGTGCAAATATAAGAATGTTCTTCCATGAACTGAAACGAAAGTACATCACAATCACAATGTGTTAATAATAGAGTGGTACATGGGAAAATACAATTAATGCAAACTAAGGACTGTAGTTAACAGTAACATTGTAATATTCTTTCATCAATTATAAAAGGTATTATACCAAAGCTAAATTCAATAATTGAGGGGTATAAAAGGTGTGAGATTTTTTCCAGAGCAATAAGAATTGCTTCCCAAATCGACTGTGGTGGTGAATGCACAATGATGTGATTATACCAAAAGTCATTGATTTTACACTTTGGATGGACTGTACGGTATGAATAAAACTGTTTAAAAAAAAGTAGATTCTGATGCAGTCAGTTTATTCCACTTAGAAATTGTGCTATTATCTTCCTTTTGTTCCGCAGAACCTCTCTTGGTCCTTCTCCTGGCCCGAGGATGCTGATTATGTCTGGGAGTTATCTTACTCTCAGGTATCTGTGGTGTGCTGGTTTGAAATTGTTATGAACCCAAGAAAAGCCATGTTTTCTTTCCTAATCTTCTGAGGGCAGATCCATTGTTTAGGAGTTTAAAGCTTTGATTAGATTAAATCCACTGAGATGGTGCATGTCCAATTGTGGGTGTGGCCTTTTGATTAGATGTAACTCCACCCATTCAAAGTGGATCTTGATTAGTTTACTGGAATCCTTTAAAAGAGGAAACATTTTAAGAAGGTTCAGAGGGCTTGCAGACACCACCACCCATTGCTGCTGTTCCCCACTCGCAGCCATGGTCAACCCCACCGTGTTCTTCAATGTCGCGTTGCCGGTGAGTCCTTGAATTGTTTGCAGACAAGGTTCCAAAGACAGCAGATAATTTTCATGCTCTGAGCACTGGGGAGAAAGGGTTTGGTTGTAAGGGTACCTGCTTTCACAGAATTATTCCTGGGTTTATGTGCCAGGGTGGTGACTTCACACACCATAACAGCACTGGTGGCAAGTCCATCTACAGGGAGAAGTTTGATGATGAGAACTTCATCCTGAAGCATATGGGTCCTGGCATCTTGTCCATGGCTAATTCCCAACCCAACATAAACGTTTCCCAGTTTTTCACCTGCATTGCTAAGATTGAATGGTTGGATAGCAAGCATGTGGTCTTTGGCAAGGCGAAAGAGGGAATAAATATTATGGAAACCATGGAGCACTTTGGGTCCAGGAATGGCAAGACCAGCAAGAAGATCAACATTGCCAACTATGGACAAATCTAATAAATTTGATTTGTGTTTTGTCTTCACCACCTGATCATTACTTCTGTAGCTCAGAGAATGTCTACCTCCCCTGGTCTGCCTCAGTATTCTATCATTGTGCTCTTGCTGCAATTCTTTGGGTTCTACATTATCTTCCCTTTCAAGTCTAGCTGGATTGAAGAGTTAAGTTTATGATTATGAAATAAAAACTTACACAAACAAGCAGACCAAAAAGAAGGCTCAGAGCTGACAGAGATGCTTGGAGGTGCAGACACTTGGAGAACAGTTGCTTCAGAGCTGACAGAGACACGGGTTGTCTGGAGATGCTTGGAGTTGCCTAGACATGGGCAGAGCTCAGCAGACATTTTTATGTGCCTTGCTATGAGATGCTAAGCAAACCAGAACCCAGAGTTGTGCTCCAGAGGAGCTAAGTGAAGAACCACAGAAACCTAGAGAGGAAACAACAGGAAACACAGGCTGAAAGCAAAGGAGACCAGGAGAACGGATCAGCACATGTTAGCCAATGCATTCCCAGCTCACAGAGGTGCTCTGGATGGCATTAGCCTCTCTTGAGTGAAGATCACCTCTTGTTGGTACCTTAATTTGGACATTTTCTGGCTTTAAAACTGTGAACTTGTATCTTATTAAATACCCTTTTAAAAAGCTGTTCCATTTCTGGTAAATTGCATTTTGGCACCTTAACAAACTAGTACAGATGAGTTTGGTCATTGGGAATCCCTGCAGGAGGTAAGAGCACAGGAAGATGGCACAATCAGAAAATACATGGTTCTGACTCTCCCTGTAGTGTCTCCTTGGGCTGGCTATGTCCTCACCCAAAGTCACTGTACCTCTCAAAGTGACATTTTCTTCTTTACTCTCTTCTTTCAAGTTCCAATAAACACTCCCTTCTCTTGACCTTTGGAGCACGGGGCAGGAACACCCTTCTGTTAGTAGCCCAAAGCTGCTGCACTATTCCCTATGGCTTCCCTGTATCCTGCCCCAAGTCATCCTGGGATGATCTTTCAAGTGGGTGATCGTTTTTTTCCTGCTGGGACTCTGAATGGTAGAGGAATCACTGGAAAATGACTTTTCAAGTCAACCCTGATGTCCTGAAGGAGATGCTCCTTCTCTGAAAGGCCCTGATAGAGCCCAGTCTGTTTATCCTGTAGCATCTCCTTGGGACAGTGTATTTATTACCAAGGGTTCCCAGGATGCTGAACTAGAATTATTTACAGAGTCTTTATAGAGCTGTAATTTGAGGAGGCCAGGAGGGGCAGTGCAGTTACTGAACCACAAAGGAGAGCAAGATTACAGAGGCAGCTGTCTTGAGAGAGGCAATGACTTCGGGTAGGACACAGCCAGAATAAGGTGTGCCCATAGGAAGAGAACAGGAGAATAAATATCCTTGTCTCATTTTCCTCCTCCACTCTCGTCTCCTTCCAAGGTTCCCATTGGCTGGACCCATTTGCAAGCTGGAGATTAAGGGAGTCTACCAATAGAATCCACACACACAGGTAAGCATCCCCAGACCAAGAGATGGGTAGAGAACAGCTCTGGATGGGCAAATGGAAGCCCTCTGGCTTGGATCCATGGAAAGTTGTCTTAATTCCTTTTGGAAACCTCTTCAGGCTCACATAGCTAAGCTAGAAGCTGAGCAAGGCAAACCTCTGGCTTGCTATGCATTCTCTCCAAAGTTTAGAGCCTGTTACTTGACTTGCTAAATTCCCCCTAAGGCCCAAGAAAGTGACAGGACATGGTTAAATCTGATAATACTACAGAGGGTGGCTTTGCACTGGGAGGGAACAGCATGAAGCCATTCCACTTCTTTATAGGGGGTTCCAGATGCTTCCTTTATCCTTTAGGAGACTCACCTATATGAGCTGTGTGGTAGATTGAATTATGTCCCCCAACATAGAAATGCTTTTGATCTTAATCCACGTTCTTATAGGTGAAAACTCTTGTAAATAGAATCTCTTGAAGGTGTTATTTTAGTTAAGGTGTGACCCAATTGAATGACGGCAGGCCTTAATCTGGATTACTGCAGATTATTACTTATATTACTCTTATAAGAAGAAGAAATTCAGACCTAGTCAGAGAAGGTCACAGGGAGAAGCCGAAAGTCAGCAAGAACCTAGAAGAAAAAGAGAGGACATTGCCCTGGGACAGGAAAGCCAAGGAAGAGCGAGAATTCTACCCTCCCTGAAGGAAGCAAGCCTTCTAGCCTCTGAAACCGTGAGTCAATAAATGCTTATTGTTTAAGCCAACCCATTGTGTGCTATTTGTCATAGCAGCGTGGAAAACTAAGACGAGCTGTGTCTTTGCTTCTTGGAAAAATATGCAGATCATTCCTTGTCTTCCTTTCTATCTCACTTTCATAAGCACTGCACTTGGGTTTGTTGTACCATAAGTTATTCCATTACTGACCAGTGGCCTCCATAGAGCAGCCTTCTCTACTCAGTGTTACGGTTAGTGGTCAACCTTCTGGGGTTCAGATCTTCCTAGGGAACAGTCATCCAGACAGACACATGCAACTGACATTAAGTTAATTTAGTGTGAGTGCTGGATAATGCATTTCAAATGATTAAGACCAGATGTTTCATTTGACAACAGTGCAAAAGAACAGACTGGTCAATGTATTCTCAGACGTGGGCTTCTGTGACCAGAAAATAACTCCCAGAAAATGCAACTCTCTTTTAAGGGACCTGTTTGTATTAGTCAGCAGCCAAGTAACTTGGAGCAAGATAGTTTGGCAGGGACATTCACATTCTCACCATCATTCCGAATCTCAGTCTCATTGTAGAAACAAAGTGGTTTTATTGTTTTATCTTATATTGATTCCGTAGATCCCTCTGAGGAAGGAACATTGCCCATTTGGTTGATGAGTAAAACTCAGGAGTTTTCAGTTTCAGACTGAGTGTAAATGAAGTTCATTTGATTTCTGGCTATACGTTACTTGTAATACATTCCCAAGGAAAGAAATTCAGATTCTTAATCCACTTTGCATAATAAATTTTACTAACAAGGCCATGTTGACATGCAAAAACAATTTTTTTCCTACTTACAAAGACAACTTAATAGTGAAAGAAAATTAGTCCCGTTTTAATTTTTTAATAGTCCATAGGCATGACTTTGAAATTTAACAAGAACCACTTCTTAATGTTTTTTTTAAGCCTGGGGAATTAACTCAATACTTATTCTTCCTGCTGCAATAAATCCAGCTAAAATAAAACATGGAAAAAATATGGTGACAAGGCTTTTAAAACCACTTATATACTGACAAGTCCCAAATTTATAGTTCCATTCCTAACATCTCTTCTGTAACTCCAGCCTGTTATAAGCCCTTGTTACTTGGCACCTTTGCTTGTGTATCTGTAGTTTTATCCAACTTCATGGTCCGAACTGAATTTACCCCTATTCCGTGACCACACTCGGTGCTTCCTGCCCTGTAAATGGCTATTCCACCTTCCAAATGCTTAGGTCAAAACTTTGTAGTGTCCTATCTCTTTTCTCTAATATCTTATATTCAAAGCCATTTGCAAATCCCATGGTTCTACTTCAAAATTACCTAGAATCTTGCGATTTTTCACCCTTTCACCACAAGCTATCATCATCTCTTGTCTGGACAATTAGAATTGGCCCTCTATCCCCACCTTGCCATGCTCCATGGGGTGGCCAGAGGAATGTTTTTAGACCCAAGTCGGATGGTGTTTCGCCTTGTTCAATATCCCTTAGTGGCTTCTCCTCTGCTCAGAATAAAATCCAAATTCCTCACCTTAGCTCTCAAGTCCCCTCATGACCTTTCCTGGACTGCCCTCTGCCCTCTGGTCTATCACACCCCTCAGCCCTCCTTCTGACTCAAGGCAGATTAGCTAGCCTTGTGGTTCAGCCACACCTACCAAACTCCTGCCCCAGGGCCTTTGCTACTGTATCTTCCGCACCTAAAATACTTGTCTCCCAGATATTCCCCAGCTTATACCCTCAAAGCATCCAGACCTTTGCTCAAATGGTGACTCTTGAGAGGGGCTTTCCCCATAAGCTGATATAGCTTACCCAGTGCCCTCTAGCTCAGTATCTCTTAAACTTTTCTTTAGAGCACTTACCCCGACATATATTTGATTTTTTAAAAATTTGTGTATCATCTGTCTTCTCTCACAGAAAATACTTCCATGAGAACTTAATTTTTTTTGTTCATTACTTCCTCAGCAGCTTGAACAACATTTGGCCCCAACCAAGGACTCAACACCTCCTTTTTGAATGATTGAATGGAACTGAAATTCATTCCCTTAGCTAGGACATACTGCTAGTAGATGCAGGGAAAGCTCTGAAAGAAACAAATCATGAAAGAAATCAAGCAGTGTGAGAGAGTGCTATGCCAGTTGGATGAAGTATCATGGTAGCTTCCGTTTCAATAATAAAACATGCAAAGTGCTACTCTTTTGTGAAGCAATTATAGAAAAACATGGCAGAAATGACGTGCCCTAGATTGTAAGTAGCTTCGTTCCTAGAAATAACATTCTTAAGGAACGATTGTGTGAAATAACATCTGATGGAGTGGCTGCTTTGACTGGAATAGGAAGAGAGTGCTGGGGGAAGTTACACAGACAGGTTCACGCGTGAAATTGATTCACTGTGTGATAATTCATAGTGAAAGTCCTGGGGCAAAGCTGTTGATGCCAGAAATGCAAGTGTGCTAGAGAAGGAGAGCAGGGATGCAATTAATCTGATTTTGGAAAGTGAGAGAGCATTATAGAATGTCATGGTCTGTAACGCGATGGAGAATGACCATGAAAGGATTTGTGCCCCAGAGTTTCAAAGTTATCTCGAGAAGTATTTAAGAGAATTTTCAAGCTTAGAGATGAGTTACACATTTTTTGTTTGTTGGTTTTATAAAAGGCCAAGTGTTTCAAATTTGCTGACCATATCTTGTGGCGACAAGTGGCTGTCAACAGTGTGCTCCCTAGGAGCCATTTTTGAAAAAAAAAATGAACAAAATGATTCTTTGCCTCCATGGTGAAGCCAGTGTTTTAACTATGAGTGAGCATAACAGTTTTTTTTTTTTAAAAGAAACTCATTCAATGAAGAGAACATTTGAAAATAGTTGCTTGGAAATATTTCCATCATCTTGTGATTTATTGACCCTAATAATGGAAGAATGTCAGCTATGAAAACTTTCATATCTTTACACTGAGGAAGACTGGAAAGATAAATTTATAATTTGTTTAAAAATTTTCTAAAACAGTATATTTTTCATGGGTTTTCATCCATTTGCCAAAAATTGTCCAATGAATATTTTTAAATTGAGATAGATTAAGCCCACAAAAACATCCTTTCAAAGGGTACAATTCAGTGTTTATAAAGTATATTTATAGAGTTGTGCAACTATCACCACTATCTAATACCAGAACGTTTTTATCACTGTGATCAGTGAGTATTTACGAACAACCAATTAACAATAGGAAAGATGGAAATTTAATGGGAAAATTTTAATAACCATCTTTGCATTACTTGGGGACAGGACTAAATCTTGAGTATTATGATTTAGAAATTTCAGTTGATAATGCATTTTTCCATTTGGACCTGCAAAACTTTGTAGACAGACATTAAACCCACAGATCCAAGTCTGACTTTTGTCTCTCTGGGTTAAACTAAGATTTTAAGGAAGAGGGGATTACATTTAATTACACTGTGCTTCCTAAAAATATTACCATTAATACTTTTTTTGTGATAGTAAATACAAAATTACCTTGTATTCATGAACAAGATAGCATTATTTAACACTAGTTATTTCATCTTCACTTACCTTTTTCAATTTCACTTTTGTGTGTTTTATAATGTGTGTGCTATAATAGTACACTATAAAAAGCGTGTAATTTATAAACTGATAAAAGGTTTGTGCTCAAAATATTTTACTGATGGGGTTTACTGTAAAAAGATTTCATGGTCTGCTGATTCTAGATTATTTGTGTTCATATGTAATTCTCTAATGCAGTCTTTTAAAATAGTGTGGGTCAACTCTTTGAGAAGATCTGAAACATATTTAAGTGTCCTAGTTGTATCCGGGGGGGGCCAGAATACCACCATATTTAGATGGTGGAAACTCTGGTTTATAAATAACAATGGCAATTCAGATTCAGATGAATCTAGACTTTATTAGACACCTACTGCATGCAACATGCAATGCAAGGCACTCACTCCCCCCTTTTTCATGATCACCAATGAAACATTTCATAGAGGAAGGAGTCATAGACTCAGAGAAGTGACGAAATTGCCGAGGGCTACACAGTTAGGTTGAGGCAAACCCAGCACTATCTTTAGGGTTGGATTAAATGAGTGAATTCATGTTTATGGAG
The DNA here is from genome assembly GCA_004026745.1 of Myrmecophaga tridactyla. NCBI lineage: Eukaryota > Metazoa > Chordata > Mammalia > Pilosa > Myrmecophagidae > Myrmecophaga > Myrmecophaga tridactyla. The sequence goes on from PVIY010003113.1 coordinate 23,301, forward strand.
TTCATAACTGTGCCCGACATATAGTAAGCACTCAATCAATGCTGGCTATTATTATTATCTTCTCTATTATTTCCTGAAATCCTGTTTCCTCTATCTTTTTCCTTCCCTTCCCACCCTTCCTTTCCTTTCCCTCCCCTTTTCTTTCTTTCTTTTCTTTTCTCTTCCTTTCCCTTCCCAATCTCCACCACCAAGAAGCACAGTGCTTTGCTCACAGGTGCCCATATGTTTATTAATAATGATGCCAGTTCACCTAAACCTTTCAATCAATAAATATTTATTGGCTACCACTATAGGTAAAGCCCATCCACCCCTATTTTGAAGTCTATCTTCACCTGTGTTATCTAAGTCAAACCTCACCACAACCCTTCAGTATAAGAACTGTCAAGCCCAGCCTATTACAAAAGAAACCGAGGCTTAGTGAGGATCACACAACTAACAGAGGAGAGAAAGAGGATTCTATCGTAGCTGTTCTGACTTAGAGTCCATGCTTTTACAATTACCCCTGCAATGGTGGCCAGCTGTGGAGGTGAATGTTTCTGTTGACGTGGTAAGTTTAAAAGATTTTCCTTCCTCAGGGCAGCGCAAGTCCAGTCTTGGACCCACTTTTTGGAGAACTGAACTCATTATAACTCACTGAGGACCTTTCTTACTTCTTGAAGAAATACTTTAGTCAATTTATTAGGTACTATTCAGAGGTCACAAATTATTTGGTAAGCATTCCATTATCATTAAAGAGCTTCTAATGGACAATTAATTTAGGGGATTACACACTTAACTAATTTAATGACTTTTAATTTTGGTTAGAGTAAAATGTATAGAGTCACATAAATCATGATTACAGCTGTCTTAATAAACAAAGCCTTCAATTTTGGCCCTGTCAGTCTAGAGTGGAGTGGAGTGGAGTGGAGTTTTGCCTGCCTCTTCATTTGTGAGTGTCCATTTCCAGGGCTTTTGGGGTACCCTCCCATGACCAATATTCATTTCAGAGGGAGAGAGTTACCAAGACGTCCCCAGTTACCTCACTTGGCTTTTTCCAAAATGACAGAACATGTCTTAGAAGACTAAAGGTCTTCTCCATTGGAAGTCTTTTGATTGCACCTTACTCTTGGCTTAAGTGAGTAAATTAAATAATATTTAGAAAATATCAGGACTTTGGGGAAATTTCTGTTTGTTTCTGGAGTCAAGAATGAAAGTTCTGTAATCGCACAGAGTTCTAGAGCTCCCAGGTTTGGATGTTTCTCAGTGGAGCCCATCCTGTGCATGGCCTCTTCTCTGACTTCACCAAGGCTTACTCTCCCGGCTGAATCTGAACCGGGAGTACCAACTGTTCCACCTGCCAGCATCATCCACCTCCAGTGGTTATTTTGATAATTCTGTGAATGTGAGTGTTTCTTTTATAACAACTGTTCATCTCACGTGGTCACCCCTTGACAGTTGCCATCCTATTTTTCTACTTCCTTCCACTCCCAGGCTTTTCCAATGGGTGATCTTTATTTGTTGCCCCATAGGCTTTCCAACTCTCTCAATGGACTCCCTGGCTGCTGCCTTATGTATCAAAAGAAGATGAGGGGTGTTGGCCTTTTCTGAGAGCAGTTTTGCCCAAGTTCTCACTCTGCTTGGGCTGCTTCTCCAGCTCCAGATGACACCTAGCTTCTGTCCTACATAGCAAAAATAAATTTTCCTAATCACTTCATGCAATTTGGAGGTTGTAGGCATCGTGATATTTACGATGCCCCCTTTCCTTCCCTACTTTCACAACTGGAAAGGAGAGAAAGGTTAAAATGGAAACCCCATGCACGCCTTGGAATCCAGTTCCAAGAGCTTTCATTCCTTTATCTCTCTGGGGAAGGGCAGAGGTCCCACCCTCTCTAACGGACCCTCCTGCTGGCTGTATTTCCTTCTGTGGTTCATCATCAGACAGTCACAGGCTAGGAAAGTCTGGAGAGTCTCGGATGCGTGCCTGCCCTTTCCTCTTGCTGCCCAACCTGTCTGTTTAGATTAAAACTCCATGAGGCATGTCTACCTCCATGCCAATTGTGGCTGTTCACTGAATGCGGATGATTGATGACCATGTTAATCCGAGTAATAGCAGGCATTTTGGGTGCCATCTGAAGGAAGCTTCTGAGTACTAGGTTACGGATGCTTGTGTCCTGCAGAAGAGGAAGGAACTCAGCTAATGTGCAACTGGAGATGCTGGTTGCAGGTTGGCCCAACCGAAATGCTCCTCCTGTTAAAAACAAAATACAATTGAATCTACCAAACAAACAAGATTTCACACAAGCTGCAGGATTATGCTTTTTAAAAAATGTTTTTATTTAATTAGAGAAGTTGTAAGTGTACATAAAAATCATGCATAGAATAACAGGATTCCCATAGATCACCCTATTATTAACACTTTGCATTAGTACCTTTGTTACAATTCATGAAAAAACATTTTTATGAATATTTTTATAATTGTAATAATAACTGGTTCATCATTTACAACAGGATTCACTGTATCGTACAGTCTTATGGATTTTTAAAAAAATTTTATTCTAATAAAATGTATACAAACCTAAAACTTTTCCTTTAACCATATTCACATACATAATTCAGTGCTGCTAATTATGTTCACACTGCTGTGCTTCCATTACCACCATCCATTACCCAGACTTTACTATCAACCCAAATAAAACTCCCTGCGATTTAAGCATTGACTCTTCATACCTTTTAACAGCAACACCAATTGTATATTAGCTGACTGAGATTTTTGAGCCAAAAGGAGCAAGGCAATGAGCTGTGTGAGGGCAACAAAACATTCTTTATTGAGAGCATACTATGTGCCTGGTGCCTTATGCTTAAATGTAACCTCCCCATTTTAAAGATGAGGAAACTGAGCTTCTAATAGGCCATGGACCTTACCCATGTCACCCAGTAAGTAACTGTTTATTGGGCCCCAGATTTGCATGATGCCAACATCCAGACCTTTCTACCTGGAGCCTCATTTATTCTTTTGGATTCAGTAAGAAGAGCTCTTTCCATGTTGTGTGTTGAATTGTGGCCCTCCCCTCAAAGATAGATCTTTGCAAAAGGGGTCTTTGCAGATGCAATTAAGTGAAGGATCTCAAGATTATCCTGGATTAGAGTGGGCCCTAAGTCCAATGCAAGTGTACTTAGAGGGGAAAAAAAGGGGAGAAGACACAAGAGAAGGTGATGGGAAGACTGAGGCGGAGATTGGTATACGAGCCAAGGAACACCAAGGATCATCGGCAGTCACCGGAATCATCCAGAAAGAACTCACCCTGACCTCCAGAATTGTGAGAGAGCAAATTTTTGTAGTTTAAAGCCATCTAGTTGTGGTACACCCCCATACCTCAGAAACTGCCCTGTATAGCACAGCCCTGGGACTCTAAATCACAGCTAAGAAAGCAGGGAAGTTTGTGGATACATTCCCATTCTTTCCTTTAGCAATGCCCCTTCCCAAGTCAGGTTGGGGATGGCCTTTGACAAAACTGGAGAAGGAGCCAAAGTTTCATCCTGAGGGCTTCATCACCCATAGATATGGTGGGCAGCACGTTTCATTGTGGGACATGAAAGGATCTGGCACTGTCCCTTCACCCAGAATCAGGCCCTGGGCAGAAGAAGGCAAAGGACTATGGCAGAGGTGAGGAAGGAGGGAGACCACAAAGAGCAGGGCCTGCCAAAAAACATGACCCCTTGACCACACAGCCCCATGAGGATCTCTGGGCACTGGTGACATCACATTGCCCTTGGGTCTGCATTCTTTTTAATAAACTTTTTATTTTGAAATAATTTCAAGCTTATAGGATAGTTGCAAAAATAATACAAAATCCAAACAGAAAATTCCAACATACCCTTTACTCAGATACCCAGATCCAACAATTTTGAACATTTTGCCACATTTTTTGTATCATTCTATCTACCTCCTCCATCGTTTCATCTCTTTTCTAAATATTTGAGAGTAGATTGTATACATCATACTCCTTGAACACTTAACACTTCCCTGTACTCTTTCTAAGAACAAGAGAAGCTAAAGAGACAAAAACAACTAAATGCACTATATCACCTGCACTGGATCTAACATGGAGGATAAAAGGCCCAAAAGGGCATTATTGGGACATATGAAAAACTTGGAATATAGACTACAACTTTATATCAGTGCCACATTTCCTGATTTTTATAGCTCCACTTAAGGTGGATTAATAAGTGAATATTCTTGTTCTGGCTTCTCTGCTTTTTATTGTATATTGTGAAAATATGTATACAACTGAAATGTGTTTTTAGGCAATCTGACAGTGAACTGCTTAAAAGAACCCAAGACAAGTTCCCTTGCAGAATGAGTAAAGTTTGACAATGCAATTGATTACTCTCCGGATTTTACCATAAGTATATTCTTTAATTTTTGCACATTGGATTTTCTTAAAGAAAACTTGCTTGTGATGGGGTGTGGGAAACTTCAGACAGCAGTTACGGTGTCTCTGGCCTTGCTGACCCTGACCCACCACTCTTTTTCCCTGAGGATGGCATAATAATATGGAATCGGGACTCTCTGGCTAAGAAGAGGCTTATGTTATGTGAATAATCAGGAGGGTTTCCACGAACAGATCCTAGAGAGGGGCAACTGATTTGGCAGAACTGAGGTCAAAGGGGCTGAGCTGCCCTGTTCATGAAGCCCTAATACCGGCACCGTGGCCGCGACTTGGTTTCTACATTTCCTTCCGTGATCCAGGCAGAGTTCACTTTGGGTTTCTTCCTTCTTAGTAACCCAACTCCGAGTAGAAGACACCACCTCTAGAGAGAGGAAAGGGGTCTCAGCTCAGCCTGACAGGGGACGTGAGTCACCCTGGCTGGGGTGACCAAACAGGGGGCTGGTGCTTGGGCTATTGTGTGTCACACTGACCGTGACCGGCCTGTGGACACAGCCAGGGCTGAGCTCTTCCTGCTGCTCAGATGCCTCACTGCCACCTGTGACGCTCACAGGAAACCATGAGCGCTGAAAAACACCGTATTGTTTTGTGATGTCACCTCTGGAATGTTCTGAGTGTTTTGGTGACCAACTTCTGCATAGGACCTATACCTGGCATCTCACGTTGGTATGGCTTTTGTTCTTGAGATAGACATACTAATTTCAGACCAAGAAGTAGGCATAGTTCTCTCTGCTTCAAAGGTTTTCGGAAAGCTTTTACATCAACTGTAACATTTGTCTTAATTTCTGCTCAGAGATGGATAAAGCATCTTATCAGATATCATGCACACGTTCCTTCAGACTCAGATTTTCATAATGCAGATGACTGACAGCAGGGCAATAAATGAGCAGAAAGTCCTGTGCTTTTCAGGTTAACAACTGCTGCCCAGAGGATGGGCTGGGAAGCAGAAATCATTCTATTTTCTCTTTTCTATCAAGTCCAAATTTTACAAGACAAAGAGATACCAGATCTGAAAACCTAGGAATTCCAATCAGTGTGTATCTACGTCAGGTAGAGATTATCACAGAAGGACGTAACCCGTCAGTTTTAGCCAGAATAGCTCTTCTCCTTCAAAGCATGATGTTGTGGAACAAGCAGAGTAGTCAAGGTCTGAGGTTCTACTTCCAGGGCAGCTTCCAACCAGCTGTGTGCCTGGGAGAGGCCACTTAGCCACTCTGGACCTTGGGTTCATCTTCCTTCAAATGAGGGTACTGGGAAGCCCACTAAGACCTTCTAGCACTAACATTTCCAGCTTCTCTTGTACTTTGAAATGACCCAACCATCTCTAAATGAAATCTGTTGGAGCTTGCCATTGGGCCACCACTCTGATTTCTTGGGGTCAAATTTGAGACGGGTCTCAGAATCAAATCATATGAACGCATCCATGAGAAGAAAATCGAGTACACACATCAAGGGGACCAGGTCATTTGGAGTTGTTCAGAAAATTAAGCTCTGTTACATACCAAAGACAGAGGGCTTAAGGGAGGTGGATGTGTTTTCCAGAGGGATTCAGAAGAGAGGCAGATCAATTGGTCAAGTCCTGAAAGACCTGAGATGCCCAGGTCTCCATCTGCTAAGCAGCTGTTTCCTTGGTGGAGTCCTCTTCATTGGGCTGTTTCCACATGCTATGTCACAAAGGTCAGCCTTGCATCTCCAGACTTACCTAAGACCCAGCTTGAAGACCATGTCTGTGCAGCCAGAGGGGCTGAAATGTAGGGTGGAAGAATCAAATGAAAAGGTAACTACCTGAATACTGTCCAGGAAGGTATGAGAGGAAGATCCCATGGCCAAGGGACATCCTCACTTGCTATTTTCCTTCTTAATGCTACCTCTTTCCTCAGAATTTTCAGAACAAGTTTAGAGAGAGAACCCTGCAGCATTGTTTCTGTAGATGGAGGTAATTGTAACAATTTACACATGTGTTCAGCAGGTGGGAAAAATGTAGAGCAAGAAAATATTCTGGATATTTCTTTTTACATGGGCCTTATCATTTTGTAATGAACATCCATCTCAGCTCATGAAGCTCAGCTCTGGAATGTAACTTACTCTTGGTCACTGGCCAGGATGACTTACCAACAGGATTCCTACAAAGTGTGGGAACTTTGTTTTAAGGCTAATTCATTCCACTTGAAAGTCATGTGTAGTTCCTGCCTTGAATTCCTTTGGTTCTTTCAGTCCCAGTAAATCAATCAGCATTGCTAAGGGATGGGTAGAGGGAGTGAGGGGATGTGGGAATTGGATTTGAAAGCATTGTAGTGGTCATGTGATAATGAGATTGGGGAAAGGGCTCCAGTTTATTCTGGAGCTGCTCATCTCCTTGACTGCAGGATTTATGGAGATGGCACAAGCCACGTTTCAGACACGTGCTGGGTGCTGTAGGCATGGGCTTGGGGGGCAGGGGTGTGGGCAGCTGTATCTTCAAATCAGTAGCAGCTTCCTACCCCTGGGGCTGTGAAAGGGACCTGCATACTCACTCTACCTCCCCAAAATACTTTGAGTGTTTGTTACAGAAAATGAGATGGTGCCAGTTTTGGGCAAAAGAACTCATCTGGGAAACTAGATTGAGCACTAATCTGGTTACGTGCTCATGGGGCCAGGCAGGTGGGAGGTAGATATTTTATTGGTGTGGGAACTGGGATTCCCAGGAATCCCAGGGAACCCCAGGGTTTGATCCTTCAGCCAGGTCCTGTCTCAGCTCTGAGATTCCACCCTTGCTTTTAGAAGACAGTACCTCCTCTCCTACCATCTTAACTGCTCCTACAGACTTCCATGCATACATCTGCGACATGCTGCTCTACTCAGGAATCGAATGCATTTGTTTTACTGGGAGGAAATTGCTGCAGCAGTTCTGCTCATCCAGAAAGTGTCTCTGGCCTCCACGGCTCCCAATCATGCTGGGCATTCAGCCTTCTCAATTATATTGCAAATGCCATTGAAGCATATTTGTTATCACCCTGAGGTTTTTTCCAGTTTTTCTTCTGCACGTTAAGTATTTGGGTTCCCTCTAGCACAGCAACTTGCAAGCCACCGCTGTTTTTTGCTGCCCAAGCTGGCTTACCTCTCAATTCCTTGTGTACCTAACAATTCAGTTCTCATGGGCATTCTCCACATTTCCCCAATGAGCTGTATCTGTGAATTTCATTAGGGCTTTGTTTATTCCTAGATCATTAAGGAAGGGTCTAGGCCAGATCAGAATGAGCTCCCACAGCATGCTGCAATGCCCCCTCATACCTCAGTGTCCCTTTGTTTGGGCTTGTTCTTGAGAAGCTGTGGAAACCTGTTGAGAGTACTCGGAGCTCTGCTAACCTGAGTAACTGTTGGGATGAAGATTTTAGGAGGTTCTGTGTCAAAACAGCTAGCCAAAGCTACCATGTGTGACATCTTTTTCATCCTCTTTACTGTTTGCGTTGTACTTCTATCAACATCAGTCACATTTACCTTGGGAATTTTCCCTTTACCTGTTTGCATTTATTAAAACAAACAGTGGCTTTGTGGCAGTACTAGGGAGCTGAGCTCATTTGAAACATGATGAGACTCAGGCTTGTAATGTTGTCTGAAAACCGGTGGCACGTTTGGCTTTTCTTTCCAGCTCTGGAATGTCTCTGTTTCCAATGCTGTGAAAGCCCTTCAGATGGCTGAGTATTCTCTGGTCATGGCCCTTAGCAATATTGGCAGGATGGGTGTATAAAACCTTGGCCCACCGGCTCAGGTTCTCTCCCAGGGGGATCTGGATATGTACTCTGAGCTGAGGTAGCCACACTCTTCCAGGGAGTGAAGTACCTGTCCGCTAAGGCTGCCAGTGGCTGTTCAGCTGCAAACTCTTTAGATGGGCTCATTGCCAACCCTAGAACTTCACTCTGGTGGGACCACTAGAGAGTCCTGTTTCTCAGAAACCCCTCTGCAATGGAACAGATGTTTGTCTCATCACTTCCCTTTCCCCTTCACCTCCTCTCTTTCAATTGGCCACTCTCTCCTCCTGCTCTCCGCTCGTCATGAGGCCAGTGGTCTCATGCAGGCCTCCTTGTAGTTATTGGTGTTTTGAGCATTTTCCTTCCAGGACATTCACCTTTTTAAAAGGAGATGCTGGGGTAGGCAATGCCTACTGTGAAGGAAGGACTCTCATCGGAGGTGGCTTTCAGGCAGGATAGGAGGGAGATGTCTGTGTTGGAAATTGTTAAGAGCCCCATAGTCAGCTGCATTCCACTCTTGCATCTACCTGCGTCTTCCATTCTTCCTCAAAAAAGCCAAACTTTTTCTTTCCTACCTGCCGGTGAGGCCATCTCCCAGGACCGTGAAAGAGACAATTCATTCCTACCCGGGAAACTGGGATCATGCTGCCATAGGCTCTCCTTCCCAGGTTGTCTGACCATTCAAGAAGGTAGGAAAATCTTTCTGGAATATTCTGGAAGGTTTTTTTTGTTTGTTTTTTTTTTAATTGTCACAGGCCTCTTGTTGGGGCTTGAAGACATCAAGGGCAGATTAGCTCAGCCTATGAAACCAACCCAGTGGAACCACTGGCCAAGGAGACCTGCTGAGGGGTAACTGGTTTTAAATATTGGCTAGAGAAACCTGAGACCTTGTCCTGGAATGTGTTTTCTTAAGCTCAGATGCTCACTTTTTGAATTTCATTCCACTTATAAAGGTTTCCAGTAATAGGATTAAGATCCTCCTTATTGATTTGGGCCACACCTTAACTGAAGTAGCCTCATCAAGAGGTCCCTGTGGTCCACCATTTGTGGCTTTCTCTCCAGGTCAATGTCAAGGTAATTCAGTAGTACCAGGCATCATATCCTAGCTACATCCAAAGGGAAAAGAAGATCTATCCTCACTCTTCCTAAGGTATAAGGAAATCTTTCCTAGAAGTCCCTTCACCTCCTAGTCATGTCTTATTGACTGATTTGGGAAGATGCTCACTTTTTGGAAAGCCCTTTTGTAAAGAAATGTATTCAGCAATTGCTATGGTGCTTTAGACTAAGAATGTTTAAACCTTAACAGTAAAACTAAACCTTTTCTTTTTTATTTGTTTGGTTTTTTTATGGTGACTTGCCTAGAACTTTCTTGTCTTTTCACAGTAACCCCAAGAAGTAGGCAGAGCAAGCATGCTTAGCTCATTTTAGAGAAGTTGTTTGGAGCAGTTTAAGTGACTTCCTGAAGAGTACTCAAAGATGGGACTTTGGCCCCAAAGCTACTGGGGCATTTGAGGGCCTCTTTGAATTATGGATTCATGATCATGAAATGGATAGCTAGCGTGCTTGTGTGGAGGGGAGGCAGTTTCATTTAAGCAGATGAATCTAGGGTTCATCTTGGGGGTTTCACATGGGGGATACTCCAATGACACAGATTTTATGTCATGGGGTAACAGCTCTGCACTAGGACTACTATTTTAAAGTTTTCAATATAAATTGAAATAAGGATAAAGCTTTACCAAAGATATCAAATATATTATTTCAAATGAAATTGTCACTTTTGAAAGCCCCAAATGGTAGAATATCAACAATTTCGTATGGTGCAACCTAACATCTCTTTCCCACTTTCTAGTGTATTTGGGTTGATTAAATCATTGGCAAGGATTTCTTAAACTTCTATTATATGTGTAGTGTGTCCTTCTAATTTCCAGGATTAGGGGTGTCAAAGAAATAAAGATCATGTCATTGTCCTCAGAGAACTGCAGCTTATTCAGGGGACACAGCATAAGAGAACCACTGTGATATAACGATATCAGCCTATGCAAAATAAAAACCTGGACATTGTGAAGTGCTAGAAAGAGCATTTGGAGTGCATCTCCTTTTAAATCTTGGCTCTGCCCTCTTGCCAGGTATATGATTTGAGCTGAATCATATCTATTTCACGCTAGATTCTCTTTGGTGTGATAATTACACATGAATATATATGGCAATTGGCACATCATCTGACACTTAATAGCTGCTTAGTAAACGTTATTTCCTTTTTCCTGTTCTAAACAATCTTCCCTCTTAGAAAATGCTAAACCATAATTCTTGCATTTCTGTTGCTTTTTATAGACAAACAAAGAAAATATCACATACTCTCATTTTATTTTTGAACTTTACAAAAAAAATCTCTGCAAGAAGGAATGGATGTTGGTAAGGATGCTGTGTATGGTTGGACAGGTTGTGCATTGCAATGAAAGCTGTGAATGGCAGCATACAACCTACATAACCATCTTGGGTGGCTCTGAATTGTATTAGCATCCACATTCCTAGACACAGACAACGAGGCACAGAAACGAAGCACTTTGTAAAAGTTATCCATTCGTACAGTGCAGAGCCCAGACTCTCTTCAGATTTTTTGATGCCTGGTCCCCAGCTCCCTCCTAATTCTACTTATTCTATGTTGAAACTTGCTTCACTGGCACCTTTAAATAATTGGTGCTATTCAATGATTTTTTCAAATTGATTGTACGTTTCATGAGGGAGAGGTCGGAGAACTTAGGACACAGTAGATGCCAAATAATGTTAGTTGACTCACTGACACAAATGTGGGGGGACAATCAGAAAAAGCACTGGGTGGCAGAACAATTACAGTGACGAGTTTTCAGATGACCAAGAAAGGACTTTCCTTTGAAGACTAAGTCTGGCTAAATCTGATTGGAATCAGGGAAATGTGACAGAAAAAAGAGAATTTCGTCTTGGCTCAACAGTGCCCCAAAGTTCCATCATAAATCTTGTCATATCTGAGAATACCTGGACTATTTACTATTTTTCCTTAAATCTTCTCACTTTCAAAAATGGAAAGGGTGCTGCTTACTTTAGCTTCACCTTGGTAATATGTGTAGGATTATGGGTTTGGTGAAATATATATGCTTTCCTGATACCAAAATAAAGACATGACTTAAAATTGTTTTAAACAGTTTAAGTATTCTAAGAAACTAAGCCACGAGGTGCTACTGGATGTGGCCATCTTCTTGGTCCTATCTGGAGAAAGAGGAAAAGATTCGGTGGTTAGAATAGGATTTTGTTTCCTGGTTAAGAGAATAAAGGGAACCTACCAGTCCATCTGCGTTTTCTGCATTAGGAGCTGGGGGCATGAAACAGAGGCCTAGGCTCAACTTGGGAAAAGTGGGACAATATATGTGTATTTTATTTTTAAAAATAATATTTATAACATGAAAAAAGGGGTGAGGACAAGGTGCCAGCTGGGTTGGTAAAAGCAGGTGATGGTTCAGCAAGGGTGGAGGCCATATGATGCTGACTTAAATATGTGGATCAGGGCAGGCCACTGTGGCTCAGCAGGCAGAGTTCTCGCCCACCATGCCGGAGACCTGGGTTCCATTCCCGGTGCCTGCCCATGTTAAAAAAAACAAAAAAACAAAAAACAACAAAACTTGGGTCCACTGGGCTCAGGAAAGTTAGGCCAAGAGTGAACTTAGAGACAATGCCAAGGTCAGGTGAGAGGATGTGACGAGGTCACGCTGTTGGGATGCAGAAGGACAAGAGTCCACATACCTAGATTGACCACAGCGAGGCTCCACCCTCTGTGGAAGTTGTATGCAGTGAACTCCTGTGGGTGGGGCAGTCACACATCCCCTGGGTGCCCAGCTGAGGGTGTGGATATAGGATAAAGGCAACTGTGCGGGATGATTCAAAGGGTCACTTCGGGTGCTCTGAACAGGTACAAAGCACTAGCGACTTCTCTACGAGCACTAATAGGAACACGGTTGGATCGAGGAGAGTATTTCTCACATTGAAGCAGAACAACTGTAAAAAAGAGATTATGAGATCATCGGGGAAATCTGAACACCAGCTGGGTATTTGCTGATATTGAAGGATGATTGTTAAACCTTATAGGGGTCAAAATGGAACCGTGGTTATATTGAAAAGATCCAAACTGAAGTATTTATGGATAAATCGACACAATGTCTATTGTTTGCTTTAAAATAATCCAGCAGCAAGGGAGTGGTTATGAAACTGGGTGGGGGAAGAGATGAAACATGTTTGACCTTGGCTTGACAATTGCTGAAGCTGGGTGACGGCTATGTGGGAATATATTAGCCTATTCTATCTCCTGTTGAACATGTATGCAATTTTCCATTAAAAAAAAGTTAAGGGAGAAAGTATCTTGACCCCCAAAGCACTGCCTGCTCTTGGGGAGTGCACTGCGATTTCCCATGTGTGTTTCACACACACAAGTTTATGGAGCAAGACCTGGGTTTGCATCTTAGTGACTAAGCTCATACTGGCAATTTAACTTCTCTGAGTCTTTTTTCTCCAGCTGTCAGTTGAGAATTATAATAAAACCTTGGAAGTCAATGTCATGAGAACTAAATGAATTCAGTAGGTAAAACATTCAGCTCAGGTCCAACAGTGAAACCAGGGCTTCCTTCCTCCTTGCCTTCTTTGGATTGGGGTACTCTCTCTTGTCTGACATCTCCTTTTTTACTTGGTTAGTCCTTGGAAATCTTGACTGGGTTTTCAACAGTGAGTGCATACTGATCCCAGATGCAGCCACAAGAACAAACTTGCTTCTTCAATTGAGAAATGTGGAAACTATGGAGGCTGAATTTATTTAAACTTAAATAAGGGACTGATTGCCGAAAACCCTACCACCCTTGCTATCTGGAAGATTAGGGAAGACTGAGTTTATTCTTACAAGGTTAATGGCATGTGCTTACTGCAAAGTTAATGGGACATAACTGCACCTTTTATTTATCTAGCTCTTTGGACCTTAAAGATCTCGAACCAACTTTATACTCCATGCAAATGATATCTCTCTCTATATGCATCATGTCTCTGTATATATCATTTAGAGACCCTGACTTGTTTTCCATCTTCTGTATCTGTAAAATTGTGAAAATAACCTAAGAAATGAGGAATTGATTTTGCAGAGCATTTCAAGGTACTTGGATGAAATGCTTTCAGTGCCCTTAGAAGTAGTTATCACGATCTTATTTTTATTTAAATTTATTGCTGCAATTGTAGCCTCTGCCCCAGGGTATATTCCACCTGTTCACCCTTTTAAAATAAAATTCAGAATTCTTCCATTAGTGAAATCTGCATTTCTTGATAACTATGCCTTACATTTCTGTGGCACTGGCAGTTTTAAAAACACTTTTGCATTTGTTATCTCATTCAATCTTCACAGCAGAGTCATGAACAAGGCAGCGAGCATATTATTATTTCCATTTACAGGCACATTTCATTGAGTTTTAATGTTGGAGACTGCCTTTGAGATCATGGAGTCTAATGCCTTCTTTTTCTTACTAGTGAAAAAGCTGGATCTCAGGGTGACAGCTCTCCATTGTCACTCTGCCTATGGGGGACAAGCAGGATGGGAATCCAGGGCTTGTGATACCCCACCCTCCACCCTCATCTTGACCCCTCATCTTTTAACCCTGGTTTGCCCCTCACCCCTGTGAACCGCGAGTTAATTAGCTTAGAGCAGTCCCAACCACGTGCAGCAGAATCATCTGAGGGAGCTGGTTAGAAATGGAGATCCCCTGGCCAATCCCAGACTGGCTCGGAATTGTGGTGGGAAGCTCAAATGTGCATTTAAAACATACTCAGTGTCCACTTCTGTACAGGTAGGGGTGTGGGCCACCAGCCTGGCACTGTGAAGGGATACCCTTTGTATGTGGTGGTCTCGAAGTTCATGGTCAGTAGCATCAATTCTTCTACAAATTCCTCAGTTCCCTTTGCCACCTTCTTTGCCATGCTTTGATTGACCTGCTCATGACCTGTCTAGGATGGTGTCCATCCTTTCAAAACTTGTCAGCTGTACTCTGCTTTGAACCCAGCACTGTGCTGGAGACCTGGCTGCTGGCTGGCAGGGCAAGCTCAGGGGTGGCTAAGATTGGAGACGAGGGTGATGGCTGGGCTGACAATGAGCCCACTAGTGTGGACTTAGGGTGACTCAGACTGCATCTTTCTTGTGTCAGGTGTGGACACACAGTGGGGGCAGGGTGGCTTGAGGAACAGTGTTTGTTCCTTCTCTAGGATGAAGGAAGTGTGGCAGAACCCATGGTTGTCCTTTCATGCATTACCTCTTTTAATCTTAAAAAGATCTGTGTCATGGAGGAAGGGAAAAAAATCTCGTCTTACAAATGTGGAAGCTGAAGCTCCCCGAGATCAAAGAACTTGCCCAAGATCTTGCAACTGGCAAGGGGTGGGGTCATGACTCAAAGTATTTGATTGACTCCAAAGCCAGAGCTTTTAGCCTCTGTGATATACAGTCGGTGCCCTCTCTTCACAGCTTCCGTATTTGCAGATCCACCTACTCACTAAAATGTATTTGTAACCCCCAAATTCACATTGATGGCATGTTTTCATGGTCATTCACAGATGGGCGCAGAGTGGTGTAGAAAGCAGAGTGGCCAAAGCACGTGTTTCCAGCTGAGGTAGAACATGGTGATGGATGTTCTGCTTTCTTATTTCAGCTCTCGTGCTGCAAACCAGGGTCGTTTTGGGGGTATACCTAGAGCACTTTCCCATTTTTGTGCCCCCAGGTGTGGTCCTGAAGAGCTGTCTGGTGTTTTGAAGCACCGGAAGGCTGTGATATGCCTTATGGAGAAAATATATGTGCTAGACAAACTTCATTCAGGCATGAAGTATTGGTCTGTTGACCAAGTTTAATGTTAATGAATCAACAATATATATTAAATAAGGTGTATTTAAATAGAAACTCATGAAAAATACAGTTATGCAGCAGTCAGTTGTGGGAAATGTTGTTACCAGAGGCTCATAGGAACCAATCCCAGGAGAAGTGGTTCAGTTGCAGTGTTGACTGTGATTTTATAGAACGTAACTACTGCAAATAATGAGAACTGACTTGCACTTCCTTGGGAGAACCTCAAGAAGTCAAGTGCAAAAGTGCCAATTGTAGGCAGGTCGGACTGTTGGTCTGGGCAACCTGGGGAGTTTCCTGGCCTCTGAGCATGCCAGTTCCACCACTAATGCTGCGTTTCGTTGTTCTTTCCCACAGAGGGGCACTGCCGAACCTTACCTGAGGCTGCACAACTTGTACACCTCCCCGAGGTGCGCCAGGCAGGCCGTCCTGCCCAGGCTGGGCCGCAGGGTCGTCAGCCAGCACTCCTACCCGCTGAACCGCTTCTCCTCGGTGCCCCTGGATCCCATGGAGCGGCCCACCTCTCAGGCGGACCTCGAGCTGGATTACAATCCCCCCCGGGTTCAGCTCAGCGACGAGATGTTTGTCTTCCAGGACGGCCGGTGGGTGAACGAAAACTGCCGTCTGCAATCCCCCTACTTCTCACCCTCCGCCTCATTCCACCACAAGCTGCAGCACAAGCGCCTGGCCAAGGAGTACCTCCTGCAGGAGGAGAACAAGTCCCTGCGTGAGGAGAACAAGGCGCTGCGCGAGGAGAACAAGACCCTCCGCAAGGAGAACAAGATCCTGCAGGCCTTCTGGGAGGAGCACAAGGCCACGCTGGGCCGGGAGGACAGCAGGACCTCCCAGCCGCTGCTGCAGAAGGACCACGCGGCGCTCGAGGTGGCGAAAAAGGACAATACGCAGGTGCCCAGCGGCAAGGACAGCAGCACCCTCCAGCTCCTCCGGGAGGAGAACCGGGCCCTGCAGCAGCTCCTGGAACACAGGAAGGCCTACTGGGTCCCCACGGAGGACAGGGCCGCCCCTGCTGAGGAACACAAGTCGGTCCCCTCTCCCCATGAGGAGCCCCACAGCCTTGGGCTCCTGCCCGACGGGGGCAAGGGCCTCTCCTCCCCCTTCGATGAGCCTAAGGGTCCCCCCACCCCGCAGGAGGACTCCAAAACCTTGCGTGCCCTGCGAGAGATGGTCAACAACCTGTCGGGCCCTTCCGGGGAGGAGGAGAGCAAGGTCGGCCCCGGCCTGCAGGATGGCGGCCAGTTCCTCCAGCTGCTGAGAGAGATGAACCAAGCGCTGCAGGCGCTGCGCGAGGAGAACCAGAACCTGCAGGCCCTGCGCGAGGAGAACCGGCTCCTGCAGGAGGAGAACCGGACCCTGCACGTGCTGCGGCAGGAGCACCGCCTCTTCCAGGAGGAGAACAAGGCGCTCTGGGAGAACAACAAGCTGAAGCTGCAGCAGAAACTGGTCATTGACACGGTGACCGAGGTCACCGCCCGGATGGAGATGCTCATCGATGAGCTTTATGCCTTTATGCCGACCAATAACAAGGACCCCAAGAAGCCAGGCAGGGTCTGAAGCCCAGACGGGGCACGGAGGCACAGGGTCCGGGGGGCACAACCCTCAGGGAAAGTAAATCTCCCTGCCCCCTTCTGTGCTCTGTGTCTCCCTGCCCTACTTCGTGCTGTTGAAGAGCTTCCCAATTGGCTCTTCCAATCTCAGAGAAGTAATAAAGGCGCGAGGAGCCTGGGGCCACCTAGCATCCGTGTACTGTGGCTTCTCTTCCTTCTTCTTTACGAATTTTTTCCCCTGGTCTCGTCCTTACCGCAGCCTTCGTTGACTGTTTTTCTCTTCCTCTCCCTATTTTCTTCTTCCAATTTTTTTTATTTTCCTGGTCTCCTTGTTCTCCTTTTCTCTTCTCTTCCTTTCTCATTGGCTTCCATTTCTGAGGTTATGGGGCCGGAGAGAGGTTTTCCAGACCAGGGTTTCTCAACAGCATGCCTGTTGACATGTTGGACCCAGTGAATCTTTGTAGTGGAGCCGTCCTGTGCCCACAGGATGCTCAGCAGCACCCCTGGCCTCCAGTTGCCATGTCCCCTGAGGAGCAAAATCTGCTCCTCTCCTTCCTCTACTGAGAACCACCATGCTAGGTTTCTCAAGGTATGTTCCTTGAAAGTTGTCTGAAATGCTTGGAGAAAAGTGGTCTCCTTGGCTAATTAAGTGGGGGAAATGCTGCCTCAGTCCTTTCTGCAGATTCATAATCATACTCCAACTTTAAAGGTCTGAGGACAGTGACGAAATCTGCTTATCTGATTAACTCAGATTTGCCCAACTGTATTTGACTTTGAAATCCTCTTTTACCTTATCCCTACTGACCACCCAGTTTGGGAAGGACAGCTGGGGCTCTCCGTGATCCCAACAGGATCCTCCTCTACCTATCTCCTGGGCTTCCTCTGTTCACTCAGGGTTCATGCTTCCCAGTTGGATGCAGATGGTGCGATGGGGGGCTACCGGGATGATTGGAGGGAGGTGTAGATTTTGTAGACTTTGGTTTTCAGTTTAAAGTTGGATGTAGTTTAGAAGCAAGAAGTCAAAAGGCACATTTAGGTGGCTACACAGTATTGGCCAGTGGCTCCCAAACTTTGCTGTCTGGTGGAACCCATGAAGATCTTTAAGAACTGCTGATGCTTGGACCCCATCCCCAGTCATTGTGATTTAAGTGGTATTATTTTTAGCCTGGACTTTGGAACTTTTAGAAGCTGGCCAGATGATTCCAACATGTGGCAAAGTTTGGGAACCTCTGTTGTGGGGTGATGTAAGCCTTTTGATAGTCAATAAAAGCTTCCTTCCACTAGCAATGGGTATAAATAAGGAAGCAAGGGTGAGAGAAAGGATTTTGCTGTTGGGACCGACATGAGCTTGAGACACAGATAGCTTCACTTGTAACCCTTGGTTCATGTTGGCTGAATTTCTGAGACCTAAACAAGGTCCAGGGGTGACCCAAAGGGCATACTTGGCACTTTTCACTTGATGTGACTCCCTGTGATGCTGCAAATGCTGTAAGGTGGTATTATTTCTTCTCCAGCTCTGGACATTTGAACTCCAGTGGGAAACTGGCACCAGTTAGCTGGCTAGTAAAGTCTAACCAAGACTTAAGTGTAGACCAGATAACCCCATGTCACATACATACTCCTTCCATTAGACCACAGGGCCAAGTAAATCTAGTCTCCAAAATTTAAATTTAAATATGGTTTTGGTGCCCGGTTTGCAGCTGCAGTGACCTGCCAAGTCTTATCCTAAATAGTATCAGAAATTTCAAATGAAGGCTAACAATATGAACAGTAAAGTTTCATCCAAAGCTCCCCCTCACATCTGACTACGCAGAGGGTGGAAGGTGACTGGTGTGCACACAAAGGCTGGGGGATTTACTCCCTGTTACCACGGAATCTGACAAATGGGAAGTGGTTGCTAAAGGGCCTCTATCCCTTTGCAAATTTTTCCTCCTAAATTTGGTAAATGTGTCACTGGGAGCATCATAAAATACCATACTTCTGATTTAAAACAATGTCATTACCCTGGATGTAGAGCTCTTAAAAACATTTGTTTTTGTATGAAACCAAACTGATTTCCATGATTTGATATATCCAACTCACAGAAGGCACACTGCCCCCACAGTTGGGGTTACTGCTATTCAACTTGGATTAATCTACACAAATGCAGTCGGAGACTCTCACAGCAGCAAAAGGAGCTCAGAGGACTTAATGCTATTAGCAATGTCAACTTTCTGCGTCAGGTAGAATCTAAATGGGTGAAAAAATTAGCAAGATTTCCACCCATTTTTATGGAGTGGGGGGATTTACTTTAAAACAATACTTCATTGTAGAGTGCAACTTGTGGTAGAGTAGCTACTATTCTAGTGGGTAGAATGAATGAAATCTCATTCTACAAAAAGAGGTTCCTCTCCATGTCTTTGCTCCTTCTTCAGAGCTTTCTGTGTCCTGCCTCCTGTTCCAATTCTACTTAGATCCTTCTCTAATGTAAAGGCCACTTCCTCTTTGCAGGCCAGATCTTGGCATGAGTCTCTAAGGTTTGCCTGTAGAGCACTTAGCTTTCTAGTTTCCTATCCTCTACCATTTGGCTCTGGCCTTGGCTTGCTCCCTTGGATGCTGGACTCAGTTACAACCCTATCTAGTGAATCTGCTGAATCTTGGCTGTGGATAGGCTTAACTAGTGCCCATTCATTAAGGTTCAAGTCAAACAGGAACATTCACAACTGAATACAGTTAGCTACTTAATGGAAACTAGAGCTCTCCAGAATTAGTTCAGGGAGGGGTCTCCAAAAGGAAAATCATCTTTGAAAGGCAGTTTTTCTGAGTTAAGCAAAGAGTGCCAATAATAGGACCACAATCAAAGGATCTCTGGTGGAAAATCTTGTAGGTTTTTGCATACCTCGGTTCTATTCTTGAACTTCTTCCTTTTTAAAGGAATTTTGATAAAGCAGAGTGATCACAGGCTATATGTGGTAAATGCTTGCTGTAGTCCAGTGCCATGTTGGGCAGCAGAGAGAAAGGTACCCCGGGACAAAGAAAAGGCTGTTCTTGAGTTTGATGGAGGAATTGGGAATCCCTAAGTCTTTCTCAATCGTCATCAGCTTATTGTCTTCAGAATTGAATTTATTTCATCATATAGGAAGTGGCTTCTAGGCCACATGACTCTATTCTGGACATGCCAAGAGCAACTTCTGGGAATCTTATTTCTTTCCATTCATAACTTTGTGTCTCTAAGTTTGGCGTCCTGACTGTTCACACCAGACAGAACATTTGTGCATCTGCACTCACATGTGAGTTGCCTCCAATCTAAGCTCCTGCCAGTTTTTATGAGTAAATGGTTCTTTCCATATTCCTTACCTTCTTTCTTAGTGCAAACAATGGACTTTGTATCCAAGAAAAGGAGCAGGTGACATTATATTTGTTGCTGTCTGAGCAAATGGCTATTTAATTTACTCTTTCTCTCTTGAGCCTGCCTTTACTCTTTGCTGATAGGGTGATCGAGGGCTCTTCATTGGAAGTCTTCACTCTGTGGAAACACTAAGCCTAAATGATTTTTAGACACTGGCCAGGGATATTGTGAGAGGGAATAGAGTTTTGGGGTAGTCAGGTATTTCCTGACTATGGACCTATGGTTGACTCATCCTCAACTTTCCCCTCTCCTTCACTCACTCAATCAACAAGTCCTATTGATCCTATCTCCTAAAAAGCTTTTGAATTCTCCCACTTCTCTCTATTCTCATGGCTAGTCCTGACCATTATCATCTTCTGTGTGACAGCTCCAACTCTGAGTTGATTTCCATGTCACTGGCATTACTTCTGGCCCATTTTCCATGTTGGAATCAGAGTGATTTTTCTTCCTATGGGGATGCAATTGTGTTATTTCCCACCTTAAAATTCATCCATGTCTTTCTAATGGCCTTTTGTATAAAATAAAAGTTTGCCAGGAGTCTCTGGCTGAAGTGTAGATGCTATTTTATTTTTTTCTGACCTTCTGAATTCAGTTACTATATCACTACTTCTCAGTGTCCCCACTGGGTTCCTTGAGAATTCAACATAATTTAAATTACATCATCTCTGACTTGAGAGGTAAATCCGGAAAGGATAGCAGATGCCTCCTTTTGAGATGTGCAGAAGTTGTGCGTGGAGCAATGAGGAAAGATGAGGACACTTGTTTTGTCAGGTGTCTGTAATGAATCTACACTGGTACATGACTGGGCTGCTGTAAGAAAATTAAGTTTACCTTACACAAAAGATGGCTCAGGAAAGGGCTGCAGAACAACTCAGGTTGCAGGCAGGAAAGGAAAGCACCTCTGATACAAGCCTAGAATTGACACCAAACAGGTAAAAAGAAGTTTGAATAAGTAATGGCCAGAGGCATTGAAATAAAAAGCATAATCAAAAGTGGGAAGCTTCCACTGGAAATTTGAATTAGATTATCTGGATAGGCTGTAACCTTTGGAGTATCCAATCAGTGGAGAAACAGGGGAGGGACTTGTGGGTTAGATAAATATTTGTGGCTTTTAGTTGTTCAGTGCATTTTTTAGGTGGGTGCCCATTCTTGTGAGATTGTGAATAAATTCTTTTTTCTCCACAATCGGGTGAGCACTTATTCTTTTTCAAGTACGATGTTCTTTCTAATAATTTGGGGGCTCATCCAGGACCCCAGACTTCAGAGGAGGACCCCCAGGAAGGATGACAGGAACGTATGCCCCATTGATTAAGTGATCTCAGACTCTGCCATTGGGGGCCTACTTCTGGCAGCCAGAAAGACCAAAGACTGCATGCTTAAATCCACCAGCTGTGAAGTAGAAAGGGGAGATATCTGGCTCACAGTGACCAGGCAACTCTGTGCACACACCAAGGTAAGAAAAAGGCTATTAAGTATTGTCTCATGGTCAGGAAGAATTCTGATGAGCCTGGAGTTTAGTTAGCAAGTGCAGTGTTCCAATCTGTGGTTCCCTTCTCCCACAGAGGAAAGGGCTGGAGTCAGATGATACAAGATGGTGTTGAAACAAAGGAAACCAGGCAAGACTCAGAATGGGTAGAGGCAGTCAGCCAGCCAGGAAAAAAGGGAGGGGGCACCTATAAAATACTCCCTCCGGGAACATTCCTCTGGATATCCATAGGGAGAATGTTGGGACACTGGCAGACCAAGGGAAAGAAAGATGTACATTTGGGCAAAAGAAAGCATTGTGCCACCTGATGTATCTCGCCAAAATATGGGGCAGATGAGATTAGCTTTGTGTGAGAGCTTTAAGGCCTCACTATACAGAGGATAAATTAGCTGTACCCAAATCTTAAAACTTAAATAAAGCCTTTGAGGGGGCTCAAGGACAAAACAGCTTAAACTATCCAGTAATTTTTAGTCCTTAAAAGAGGACTTGAAGAAGCTACCCAGAATTACTTGTATTCCGGTAATTTTCTAGTTTTGTCTCTTTGGTTCAATAGAACTATTTCAAAGTGGTATATGACCACTTTGATACAGAGTCTGGGTTTCTCTACAATAAAACCCTTTGCCAAATGCAGGAACTGCAGACTTGCTACTAACAAGAGGGAAGAAAATGGATGAATAAAACTATCTTGATGTGGGAGCATTTTCCTGTAGGAGTTCAGTCTCGATGAAAGTGTCAGTGCAGGGATTGTGTCTCCTAACAAGGGCTGCCAACTACTTTTGAGCAATAATTTGGTATTATTTGAGGTGGCAGAAAGCATGTCTGCTTTTTAATTTATTTAGGCTAGTAGCTGAGCCAAGGAGAGGTTGGATGATTAAAGAGACACAAGGGATTCTTAGTTAAACTAAAGATGCATCTTTTCCAGCAAAATCTTGTTGGGTATTAGGTTTTTTTTTTAAAGAAATGAACTTAAAACTCCCTCTGCTTACCTGCAAAAGTTGAGGGACCAAGTAAGAAAATATTCAGGGATGGACCCTTATAATCCTGTGGCCCCAAAATGTACAGAGGTCTAGGCTAACATTCAGAAAAAGACCCAGAAAATAAATAGGCAGAAGGATAAACCACTCAGTAGGTTATTAAGAAAGTCTCAGAGCATATTTTAGTTGTGTTGTTTTGCTGTAACTGAAGTTTAAAGCCCCAAACTGCACAGTTTGATGAAAGGCAAGCTCAACAAAGTAACCAGGAAGGAGCTGAAACAAAAAGGTTTAAGCAAAGGCTTTATTTCAGGGAAAAATAGAGCCACCCAGGTAGCATTTCAAAATGCCCTGAGGTGGCGGGTGGGGATAGGGTTTTTAAGGTTTAGGGTTAAAAATCTGGGGGGCAAGGGTTAGACAAGTCCCTATTGGCTAGTTTTTAGCCATTGGTAAGGTTTAAAATTTCAATGCTGCCTGAGGCATGCAGGGTTATAAATGCCGGAAGGCGAATAATAAATAAGGGAAGTTAACACAAGAATGCATTAACTGGAGGGTGGAGGCTGAATAGTGAGAAGTAACTTTCAAAAAGGCAGCTGGTGGAGGGTGAAGGAAATGCTGGGATGGGGCAGTTTGGGGTAAGAGAGGCTTTCTGAAATATTTCCCAGGAGTAGGTTACATCCTGGGGTGGGGGGTCTTGTCCTCCAGGCCTAACATTTAACACTTAGAAAATTATAGACTGTGGAAACTTAACAAATCAATAGCAATTTTGTGGGAAAAACAAATACCTGTATACAGAACCAGTAGGGGTGTGTTACAGTTGAGCCTCTCCTTGCTTCTCCTGGGATGATGTACGATGGACTACCCAATTTCAAGGATGAACCGTGGACATGGAATTAATTTCAGAGATCTGAAGGCAGTATAACCTGGTGGTGATATCCACCAAGAAAGCACATAAACATCTAGCAGGGGGCGGCAGCAGAGATGCAGTAATAGTTGATAGTGTATATGGGATGGGGGCAGACCTCACTGGGAAAGACCCTTAAGGAAAGTTCAGGATACAAGTCCTCTCCCTACACAAGTAATGCCCTCTCCAAAGAACTCTTCAAAAGCACCTAAGGACACTCAGCTAAAGGTTAGTTCCCCAATACAGGATACTCCCAAAGTTGTCAGGGTGGGCAGAACAGAAAACTTGGAGCAAATCATAAGGGTAGGGACAAGGTGCAGAGATATAAATGCCTGGGTGGAATGGATCATATATATAGTCCAAAGTCTAAATAAAAGCAACTGTTACGTGTGTGCAACAGGCTGACCCACTGTTCTTGTCATGCCTTTTCCAATGGGTATGGAGGAACATGAAAAAGAGTTCAAGTGCATGGTACACCTTTTTCAAAATACCACTTCTGGTGAAAATTATAGTACAATGTTCTCTCTCTTCCCTCCTGTCAGGGGTGGAAAAGTCAAGGCCATGCTGGCTTCTCATCTCGGTTCAGGAAACCACTCTGCCTGTCTCTCTAGATGGGAAGAAGGGCTCCAGAACTTGGGACCATGGTCTTGTGTACCCAAGCATGGGATATGACTGAGGATAACACTGGCAATTTCTCCAGTTCACCCACACCACCAGCAGGCCTTTGGTGGTATTGGAAAGGGCATCCTCTGACCAGTTTTACTCAAGAAGGGGAAAGGGCCCTGTGCTCTGGTCCAATTGGCCATCCCATTCACCCTGGCATTTGAAAAGGAGGAGGATTGAGTTCATTTAAATAGTATAGGGGTACCAATGGATGTCCCAGCTGAGTTTAAGGCTAGAAACTAAGTAGCTGCAGAATTTAAGTCATCCTTATTCTGGGTCACCGTTGCTGATGGGTCACCATCAACAAAAATGTAGATTGAATTAATCAAATCAATTATACCAAGGATGCAGTTGAAGGAAAAGCAAAACAGTTGGATGCTACTAGCTGAATGGCATGGGAGAATAGGATGGCCCTAGGCATGATGCAAGCCAAAATGGTCGGGGGTAGTTTTTATATATTTATCCCAATTATGCAGCCCCATATGGAACCTCACCAAAGCTTTACAAGTTCTGAGGGCCTTATCTGAAAAATTGGTAAAAAAATTTGAAATTTGAATTAGTTAGATTGTTTGGATAGGCTGTAACCTCTAGAGTATCCAATCAGTGGAGAAACAGGGGAGGAACTTGTGGGTTAGATAAATATTGCAGCTTTTAGTTGCTCAGGGCGCTGACCACCATTTTCAGGTGGGCGCCCATTCTCGCAAGATTGCGAATAAATTCTTTTATTCTCCACAGTTGGGTGAATGCTTATTCTCTTTCAAATATGGTATTCTTCTAACAACTTCTGGTTGTCAAAGCCCAATAACTTCCCATCCTGTCGTTTGTGTTGAGAAAAGATCATTTAGTCTGAACAATCTTGCACTAACAGTGGGAACTTTGCTGTCATACCTCTGGGGATGTGTCTCAGCTCTACCACTTTCTGTGTGACCTAGGCCAAGTCACTTAACCTTTCTGGATCACGGTTTTCTCATTTATAAAATGGGGAAAACAATGGTACCCACATACATCAGTTAACTGTTGCTGATCACATTCCCATTCCAAAATGAAATGACTTGAAACAACAACCATGTATTTAGCTCACAATTCTGCAAATTAAGTTGGGCTCAGCCGAGCAGTGCTGGTCACAGAAGGGACCCCTCACAGACCTGTGGCCATCTGGGAGGTTGCTAGGTGGCTCTGCTTCTGGCGACTGGCTGATTGTCACTTAGGGCACCTCCCACTTGGCTCTCCTCCACTTGGTCTCTTATTCTCTAGCAGGCCACCTCTGGTTTGTTCTTGGAGCAGAGGCAATGGTCCAAAAGAGAGAAAGCAGTGGTATGAAAGGCCTCTTGAAGTTCAGGCTTGAAGCTAGTCCATCCTCACTTCTACTGACCACATTTTATTGGTGCAAGCAAGTTACAAGGCAAGCTGAGATGCAAGGATGTCAAATACATTCCACCTCTTGAAGGCTGGAGTGACAAAGGACATTAGATAGGAGCCATCAGTGTACTTCACCCATCATACTACCTTGTAGTTTGTTGTGAGAATTAGGTGAGATAATACATGGCAAATGCTTTGAACCAAGCCTCATACGTTATAAGCATTCAATAAATATTAACCATTATGGCCATCATAATCACAAATAATTTTGTGTGTATCTTTAAGAATACACATAGAAATTACAGTGAGTCATAGAAAACTATCTCAAGGACTCTTAAGAACTTTTCAGTTTGTTTAGGATAATTTTTTTGTAGTCCTGGAAGAGCTAACAGAGTCAACATCTGGGCTCCTCCTTATGTTCTTAAGGATTTATTGTGATTAAATAAATTAATGTATGCAAATGATTAGCTCAGTGCCTGGGATGTAAGAAACACTAAATAATGGTAGCTGTGATTATTATATTACTGCGTCAGAGTCAATAGTTTGTATAAGAATCTGTCTTTTATACAGCCCCAATTCATTTCTAAAGTTATTGCAGATTGGCTTAGCATGATGTTAAAACCTGAAATCTAACTGCTGCTTCATCAACATATGAAGCAGAAGTAGAACAAAACCTTATTTTGGAAATTTCTTCACATCCATGTATGTGGAGGTTAGTAAAATAACCTGCCACATCCCATCACACAGCTTCCACTGATCAATCTGTGGTGAATCTTGCTTCATTTATTCCCTCTTTCTTCTTTTGGCTAGGGTTTTTTGTTTTGTTTTAAAAGCAAGTCCCAGATGTCACCTATAACTACTTCAGTATGTATCACTACCTGATAAAGATATTTTGTATATTTTTCAAATGTAACTACCATAGAATTATTATAACCATTCAAATTAATCATAATTCCTTAATATTGTTTTAGTTTGCTAAATGGTGCCAGAATACAATATACCAGAAATGGGTTGGCTTTTATAAAGGGGATTTATTAAGTGAAAAGTTCATAGTTCTAAGGCCATGAAAATATTCAAACTAAGGCATCCAGAGAAAAATACCTTGACTCAAGAAGAAAGGTCAATGTCTGTCACATGGGAAGGCACATGACTGGCATTTGCTGGTCCTCGTTTGCAGTTCCATTGGTTTCAGTTTCTAATTCTAGTGGCTTCCTCTCTACATGTCTATGAGTCCTGACTTAGCTGCTCCAGGGCTAAGAGATGAAGCTGTGGGTTTCAACTCTTAGCTTAGCATCTCCCAGGGCTGGAGATTTCTTCTCTTCAGGTTCTGGCTATTTCTGTGAGTTCTTGCTCAGCACAGAGGCTACGTCTGTTGACAGTCCAAGCATCTCCAAATGTGTATGTCTTTGTTGGCTCTGAAGCAACTGCAAAATGTTTCCCCTTTTAAAGGACTCCAGTAAACGAATTAAGACTCACCTTCAATGGGCGGAGTTACATCTCTATCTAACCAAAAGGCCACACCCACCATCGAGTGGGCCAGTCTCCATGGAACCAATCTAATTAAAGGTTTCCACCCCACGATATTAAGTCAGGATTAAAGTACAGGGCCTTTCTGGGGCACACAACACTTTCAAACCAGCACCATCATCAAACACCCAATCCGTAATAAAATGTCTCCCCATTGTCTGTCTGATCCAAACAAGACCTTTGTTAAGTTGTTATATCTCTTAAGTGTGTTTTGTAGAAGCGGAATTGTAGTGTGCTCCACAGCACATCTAGAATTGACTAGTGTTACTAGAGGTCAGGCCTGCAAATGGTGTGAAACACTTTACTTAGTCAGGCCTGCTGTGCTCAGTGTGGATGGACCAATGAGGTCTTCTGAACTTTCTCTTCAGCTCCCAGGAAATGCTAATGGTACCATCCAATGTTACTGAAAGCTGCACTGATTTAGAACTATTCAGAAAGATGCTTCTTGGTATGCTGTGATGTAACAAATTTTGCCAAGTGGCTAGGTGTCTTTATTCTCAAGGTCATTTGAAAGAACTGAGACCCACACCATTGTCCTGAAACCTG
>PVIY010003113.1:50853-117829 GCA_004026745.1 Myrmecophaga tridactyla
TACCTTTCTTTAAGTTGTATCTTTTGAAAGATACTGATTTTGGTATTCAAAGAGGACTTTGGGAGAAGAAAGACGGCATCAAATCTTTCAGAGATTTCTTTGCTTGTCTGAAGTAGAAAGTGTTAAAAAAAAAAAAGAATGAACAATATAAACACTCTCTAGTTGATTAATGGGGAAAGATCTTAATCTTTCAAACAAAATAGATTGGTTCATTCATTCATTCATTCATTCAATACTTAAGCCAGAAACCAGAGCACTGCCCTAGACTCTATTTTCTCTCCTATTTCCTACATGTAATAAATCACCAAGATAGGCCAATTTTACCTCTTCAGTGTTTCTTGAGCTTGTCCCTTTTTCTTTATCTGTATGACCACTGATTGGGTTCAGCCATCATCAGCTTTTCTCAAACTATTCTGTAATTCCTAAGTAAACCCATTTTCCATACGGCAACCAAAGCGAGTATTTTAAAATACAACTCTAACTATGTTATAACCCTTCTTTAAAGCTGTATTAGTTTTTTAAGCTGCTGGAATGCAATATACTAGAAATAGAATGGCTTTTAAAAAGGAAATTTAATAAGTTACAAATTTACAGTTCTAATGACAAGAAAATGTCCAAACTAAGGCATCAACAAGAGTTTACCTTCACTCAAGAAAGGTTGATGCTGTCCA
Organism: Myrmecophaga tridactyla; assembly: GCA_004026745.1. NCBI lineage: Eukaryota > Metazoa > Chordata > Mammalia > Pilosa > Myrmecophagidae > Myrmecophaga > Myrmecophaga tridactyla. The sequence continues at coordinate 51,525 of PVIY010003113.1, forward strand.
GAACACCTCTGTCAGTTGGGAAGACAAGTGGCTGGCATCTGCTTATCCCTTGCTCCTGGGCTCCATTGCTTTCAGCCTCTGTTTCATGTATGGGCCTTCACTTAGCTCCACTGGGACACAACTCTGGGTTCTGGCTTGCTTAACATTTCAAGAGAGGGCACATGGCAACATCTGCTGGGACCTACATCTCCAAATGTCTGGGTCTTGTGTTGGCTCGTCAGCTCTGAAGCAACTGTTCTCCAAGCATCTCTGTCATTTCTGAGGTTTCTCTAAAATTAGACCTCTTTTTTTTTTTTCCACAGGGGCAGATACTGGGAATTGAACCTGGGTCTCTGGCATGGCAGGTGAGAACTCTGCCTGCTGAGCCACCATGGCCCGCCCAATGTTACCTCTTTTGAAGGACTCCAGTAAACTAATCGAGACCCATTCTGAATGGGCAGAGTCACACCTCCATATAACCAAAAGGCCACACCCACAATTAGGCATGCCCCCATCTTCATGGAGATAATCTAATCAAAAGGGTTCCTACTTTGCAATATTGAATCAGGATTAAAGAACATGGCTTTTCTGGAGTTTACAACACTTTCAATTCGGCACAAAAGCTTCCAGTGGTTCCTGTTTCTTTCATAGGACCTTCCCAAACACATACTGAATTACAGGTATGCAGAAATGCTGATCCCTTTAGTTTGTAGGACGGCTAGGCTGGGGGCAGCTTCTTTTATTCAACCTTGAATCCCACAGTTACCATTTTCTACATGTGCTACGACATGAAAAAAGCTATCATATAAAATCCTAGCTGCTTAGACAACTCTCTTCTGTCCCGCTCTTCCTCTGTGGTTGTTTTAAGCTGTGATGTATCCCAGAAAACCATGTTTTTAAATCGAATCCATTTTTGTGGGTGTGAAGCTATTGTAAGTAGAACATTTTGATGAGGTTACTTCAGCTAAATTGTCTCACCTCAATCAGGATGGGTCTTAATCCTATCATAGGGGTCCTTGATAAATGGAATGACTACACACACACACACACACACTCACTCACTCACACAAACACAGAAAGAAAGCCACAGAAGCAAGAAGCTGAAATCAACAAAACCCAGAAGAGAAGAGAGAAATAAGTAGATGCCACCATGTACCTTGCCATGTGACAGGGAAGCTTAGAATAGCCAGCAGCTGGTTTTCAGGAAGAAAGTATCTCCTTGAGGATGCCTTGATTTGGACATTTTCTCAGCTTCAAAACTGTAGGGTAATAAATTCCCATTGTGTAAGCTAACCCATTTCATGGTGTTTGCTGGAGCAGCCTAGGAAATTAAAACAATCTGTCTTACCATGGGGAGTCTGGAACTGCCTTCAGCCCTTTTGTGATGTATCATTCTTTGCCATGCTGTCTTCTGTAGCTGGAACATTCTTCAAACCCTTTTGAATCTTGCAACTCTTATCATCCTTCATGACTCAATTCAGGAACCATCCCTTTCAGGAGGCTTTCCTGGAAACTGAAGGTAAGGACGAGTCCCCCTCTTTTGTGTTCTCCCTGCCCCCACTCCACCAAGCCATCGGGTATTCTTGAATCTGATCCCTCACCATCCTTTCAAGAAGTAGTTTGTTTATGCACCTGCTCCCCCTCCCCAGCCCAAGAGTTCCTCAAGGCAAAGTAAACCATCTAAGAGCCCCTTACCTAGCACAGGGCCTGGCACATAGCAGGTGGCCCATGAGTGAGGAACTCAAGGAAAAGTGTGGGGGACAGAACAATGCTCACCTGTCTACTGGCACTTTTGCTAAAGATCCAATGTAGTCATGCCCTTTGATAATGAAACCTGATTTAAATTGTGCATCAGAACTGGATTACAGGGAGTGAGACCCAAAATACCAAAATGAGAAAGTCAATAACATCAAGAACGGGTATAGTTGAACACTCTTTCTCAACTGTCAACAGCCTTTATTGTTTTTAACAACATCATATGAAAAAGCAAATATCATCTCAAGCAGAGAGGTGGAGAAGCAAGAATAGTGTATTAGAAGGGAGCCTTGAGATGCACTATGGTTTCCATCCATGCCTGCAGCCCTGAGGACTTAGTACTATTTTAGTTGTTAAAGTTTGTAGATGAGTGTTTGGTAAAGAATGACTATTTACATTTGTGTAAAGAGAGAGAGTCAAGACTGGAGAAGGGCATTGCCACTTATAAAAGTCAAGTTTGCTTGCAAAAATCTCATAAGTAGATCTCGAAAACACTGACACGTGCGTGCACACACACACATATGTAACTGGATTTGGAGGACGTGTTCTTGTTAAAAATCTGATTATGTCAGGACAGGGCTGTCTGTTGGAGCTTAGCTGCAGAAGCTTTTGGGCTAGGCTCTGATATTGCATGTCTTCTGAGATGATTTCCAGAGGATACTATTTTTAGTAACTTCTTGACTTCAGTGTTCATCCTCGCAAAAAATGGTAATGAAGGAGGGAGTGACGCTTCTGGATATTTGATTAAGAAAGAGGGCAGAGTGGTTAAAGCAGTGACTTTGGACCAAGGGCCTCTCTTGGTAGGGGGAAATTAGCTTCTATTTGATGTGTGGAATACACTATAGGAGGTAGAATCAGAGAGCATGTCTGCCTACCATCTGCTTGATACAATAGGTCTTGACAGTGTTAGCGAGGAAAGATGTGATTATTCAGCCCAACTCATTTGGCTGATTTCAGGGGCTCCTGGGGTTTGCTAATGCTGAAACTAGCTAGTCAATCTCCAACATGAACTAATTTTCAGCATCCAGGTACTGGCACAATGCAAAATAGTGAAAAAATGACTTAAAGCATCATCAGTGGAATGTGGCACTATGATAAGAAATATTATTAGGAATTCCAGGGAGAAAAATGACGCTAAATGCTTTCTAACCCAAAATGTTACCTCATTCTCCCATTGAGAGAGAACATTCTCTGCTCTCTCCATCTCTGTGGATCCGATGAGACTACCCAACAACCTTGGCTCTTTATTGGCACTCTCTCAATATTGGCTGCCATTTTAATGAAGGTGTGCATAGCTGTACTAAGCCATAATTCAGCAAGAAGAGCTGGAGTCCAGTTGAATCAAGAAGAGCTGGGGTCCAGTTGAATTATTGAGTCCATAATTCATCAAGAAGAGCTGGAGTCCAGAAAAATAAAACATGCTATCTTAAGGAAGAGGAGCTGACTGAAATATACATTGTGAGAAAAGAAGACTATGAGGCATATTGGGCTTGCATTAATCCAGTTATTCAGTAATGTACCAAATATTTACTGAACCCCTAAGTATGTTCCAGGCTCTGTTATAGGTACTGGCGGTTCAATGTGAAATAAGGCAGACATGAAGTTTACATTTTAGTAGGAGAAACGGACAACAAAATAACATGGTGATCTCAGAAACTGAATGCTAGGAAGAGAGTAAAAGGAAATGCAAGACTGGGCTGGAGATGTGTAGGATGGTTTTATGCAAGATTGTTAGGAGAGGTCTCCATGAGACATCTGAGCTGAGATCTAAAGGAAGAGAAAGTGCTATAATGCAAAAAACAGGGTGAGAGTTTTCAAAACAGGGGGAATGGTACATTCAAAGATACTGAGGCAGGGGCAGTTTGGCAGGGAGGCTGGTGTGGTGGAGCAGAGTTGCTGAGGCAAAGGGATTAGAAGGGATGGAGTTCAAGAAGGAGGCAAAGGCTGGGTCACAGAAGGCCTGAGAGGTTCTGGTGGAAAGACCAGAAGCTTTTCTGGTTTTTAAATAGGGATATTCATTCTTCTGAGATATAAGCAAAGAGGTTTAAATGGCATGTTCCTAATTATTTCCACACATATTATAGAAATAGACAAGGTACAGTAGAGATTCTCCAAACACTACTTCTTTTTTGTGTCTGTCCCCCATCATACTAATAACACAGAAGATACGAATAAATCCAAATTGGAGAAGACACTTATTTGCTTGTAGTAATGGCTCATACCACAAAAGGAGGTTGGGCCAAAACCTGGGTAAAATGTAATTTGTGGGGACAGAAAAACATATGCTTGACCAAGTTGTATCTGGAGGAAGAGTCTGGCATGTGAGTCCTGGGACTAGGGCTTCCCATCCACCTTCTCCTTTGGCAGATAAATGGTGGCTGGAAGAGGTGGGTGGGCCACTCTGCAAGCAACATCATGACCCTCAGAATAGTTCTTCCTGGTGGTTGGGCATGCCGGGGGGAGGAAATGAAGCTGAGGGGCAGAGACGAGGGTGGTAAGGGCATAGAGGCTCCCCTCACCCCCCAGACTCCCACCTGCATCCTGCCCCATAGAAGCCATGAAGACAGGACCTCAGGCCTTCAGAAGTGAGAACTTAGAATCTGCTGAAATCTTCTTTTTGATAATTTGGTTGTCCTGCTGGCAGAGGATGTTTTCCTAATCCCAACTAGGTCTAGGTATCCCTAAGAACATTGAGTGCATTTAAAACCTGTGTCTCTACAGACGAAGAAGTGGACAATTGTGCAATTGTCCAGGCCTTAGTTTCCTAAGGCTGTTGTAACATGGTACCACAAACTGGCCACAGACATTTATTGTCTCACAGTTCTGGATGCTGGAAGTCTGAAATCAAGGTGTCGGCAGGGTCACGCTCCCTCTGATGGTTATCGGGTTCTGGCAGTGGCTTGTCAGCTGTCCATGACAACTCAATCTCAGCCTTCGCTACACAGCTGCCTCTCTCTGTACCTCACTGCCCCTGTGTACAAATTCCCTTTTCTTATAAGGACACCAGTCATATTGGATTACAGCCCACCCTACTCCAGTTTGGCCTCATCTTAACTAATAACATCTTCAAAGATCCTAATTCCAAGTAAGTTCTCATTCATGGACCAGGGGTTAGTTCATATCCTTGGGTGGAGGGTGGAGGAAGGCACAATTCAATCCATAACACCAGGTGAATTTAATCTGCTCAAAGAGCAAATGAAGATTTTTCAGGTGAGAGAACAGTTTTACTCTTAAAGAATTTTTCCTTCCCTTTGTGAATGTGCGTGATACATTTTACTTCTCCTGGGTATACCCTGCAGATCAATTTAGCTTTAAATGTTCTGAGTGACAAGTCTTCCCATTATCTACCTATAGAAATAATTTTGTAGACTAATTTTAGTTCTTGCAGTCACGCATTCATCTAAGTATTTCTTTTCTCATTTTAATTCTATTATTTCTTTATTCCACCATTCCCTTTTGCTATATTAAACCTTTCTCCAATATTTTAGGAAATTGTGACATTCTCTTTGACACGTCTTTGAGTTTTCCTCATGATAAACTCTCCCAATCTGGGACCTCAAGAATATTGGCATTTGCTCCCACGTTCTTTCCAACATAGGCATGTAAGACAGTTGAGGGAGCACCATACTGAAACCTGGGAAAAGAGCTTCTTTCTGAGTCCATGACAAGACCAGGGGTCCGCTGGCCCATAGGCTCACCAGAGAAGCCATCCAAGGTGGGGGCAGTTTAGCTTCTTCTCCACGTTTGTGCAGAAGGCAGGGGGATGCCTTGGGCATTGGAAACAGGTCTCCCCAAGGTGGGTGTCTCAGTTTTCTAGGACTGCTATAACAAATTACCACAGACTTGGTTTCTAAAACCACAGGCATTTGTTCTGTCCTAGTTCTGGAGGCCAGAGTCTGAAATTCAGGTATGGGCAGGTTCAGGCTCCTATTGAAGGCCCTGAAGGAAATTCCTTCCTTGCTTCTTTCACCTTCTGGTGGTCCCAGGCTTTCCTTGTAGCTGCATGACTCCTGTCTCTGCCTCTGTCTTCACATGGCCTTCTCCTCTGTGTGTCTCCAATCTCCTGCCTTTCTCTTCTAAGGACAGTTATCATTGGATTTATGGTCCACCCAGATAAGCTAGGATGAGCTCATCTTGAGACCCTTAGCTTAATTACATCTGCCAAGACCTTTTTTTTTTCCAAATAAGGTCATAAGCACAGGTTTCAGGAGTCAGGATGGCTATATCTAGGGGACCAGCAGTCAGCCCACTATACAGGTAATCTATTTCCTAACTCGTGGTCTTGACCTGAAATTTAAATTCATTTAAAAATGATAACTGAAATTTAAGAACCGTATCTCTAGAGGGACCCTATTGAAAGTAAAATATATCCACAAGAAGTCATCTGAACATTTGCTATCCATTCATCCAAGGCAGAAAGTAGGATTGTGCTAGTTTGAAACTGTTATGTATCCCAGAAAGCTGTGTTTTTTCCCCTAATCCAATCTTGTAGGGGCAGACCTATTGGGACTTTTTGATTAGGTTGTTTCTATGGAAATGCAAACCACCTAATCAAAAGGTCCCGCCTACATGTCAACAATTGGGTGGAATCTTTTGATTAGGTGGAGATGTATCTCTGCCTATTTAAGATGGGTCTTAATCTGCTTACTGGAGTCCTTTAAGAGGGAACCATTTTGAAAAAAGCTGAGAGCCAACACAGACAGAGACATTTGGAGATGCAGAAAGTAAACCACCCTGGGGAAGCTGTTTGAAATCAGAATCAAAGGACCAGCCATGTGCTTTCCCAGCTGACATTGGCCTTTCTTAAATCAAGCTATCTTTATCTGGATTCCTTAGTTTGGACATTTTTATGGCCTTAGAAATGTAAAGCCATAAACTTTAGCTTAATAAACTCCCTTTATAAAAGCCAACCTATTTCTGGTATATTGCATTCCAGCAGCTTTAGCAAACTGAAACAAGGATCTTGGGGGAAGGGAGCATGAAAGAGGCCAATTCTGGTAAAACAATAAGAAGCATAGTGCATGGTGCACATGAGGGTAAGGGGTCGGCTGGGGTTCTGTGGAAGAGCTTGGGTCCCCGATGGAGTAACCCCATGAAAGAGCAAGCAAGAAGTGAGGGAGTGAAAGGTAGAATTGGTCTCTTCCTATTTTGCCTCATATTTATCCTGGGGCTCACCTGCCTGGACTCCAGAGGGAAAAGTGACCATCTTCCTGCCTTCTTCTATTTGTTCCTGGATCATCCCAGGGCAAATGTGGGAGTCTGTGATGGAATTGTGCTGGACTTTTAAAGTTCTAACTGGATGTCAATCACCATCATAAGGTTTCAGTTTCCCATCATAAGCTTCAGATCACCTACCTAATGAGTGGTACTGGCCATAACTCCAACTCCTTGTAAAAACTCCCTGTTACATTGGGTTATCTCTAAATATTTCAATGGATTTTAGGAACAAGCTACTTGGCTAAGGTTGGGATTTTTTAGACAACCAGCTGAAGTCACAAAACCCCTTGCAGAGTCCCCAGGTGCATACATTACTTGCTCTCCAAGGAGAATGGATTTAACCTCCATGTATCTTAACTATAGCTGACTTTGGAACAAGCCATTTTGGAGTAAATAAATGAATGAAAGAATGAAGAAATAAATAAGTTAAATTATCCTGCCTTTTCAGAATTTCATGTGTTGGCCCAATGTAAGACCCAAGGTTAGCAAATAGATCTCTGAGAAATGGAAGTCTTGTTTAAAACATCCTCTTATTTCTATTTGATAAATGGGAACCCCAGGTGTTATAGTTAGATTCACATGTCAACTTGGCCATGTGATGGTGCCCAGTTGTCTGGTCAAGAATGCACTGGCCTGGGCAGGCCATGGTGGCTCAGCGGCAAGAATGCTTGCCTGCCATGCCAGAGGACCCGGGTTTGATTCCCAGTGCCTGCCCATGTGTAAAAAAAAAAAAAAAAAGAATGCACTGGCCTAATGATACTGTGAGATCATTTTGTGACTATTTTGTGGCTGGTCTATTAGATCATCAGTATGTTGATTGCATCCATGGGTGATTACATCTGCAGCTGGCCAAGGGGAATGTCTTCCACAATTATGATATTCAATCTAATCAGCTGAAAGCTTTTAAGGAGAAGTCAGAAGAGAGAATCTCTCTCCACTTCAGCCAGCCAGCCTGTCCTGGGGGATTCATTAAAGACCTTCATTGGAGCTGTCAGCTCGTAGCCTGCCCTATGGAATTTGAACTGGTGCATCCCCACAGTTACATGAGACACTTTTATAAATCTCATATTTACAGATATCTCCTGTTGGTTCTCTTTCCATAGAGCACCCTAATACACCAGTTCTAATTATAGAGTATCTGGTGCAGTTTGCTCTGTGAGACTGTGCAAAGCCTAGGGTATAAGCAAGCGCTTTGTTATGTGGAGCCAGAGATACAAGGCTCAAATCCTGGTTATTCCATTTATTTAACTAGGGAGCTTTGGGCTAATCACTTAACTTCTCCAGGGCTCAGATTTTTCACCTGCAAAAGGGGGTGTCCACAATAGTTGCTGTCTCTTAAGGCAAAAGGAGGATTAAACAAGGCAAACCTGAAAAGTTACCTTTCCCGGAGGTGATTGTTATTGACTTTCCTTGGGAGCAATGGCGCTAACCAAGGAGTTGGTCCAGATCAGCTGGGATGGAAGGACCAAAAGGATTTGTTCAATGCACTTCCCTTTGGCCTAGGCTCATAATGAGGAGGTAAGAGTTCTTTATTAAGGATCCAATTTTGCTAACCCTCCACTGAAGCATTTACTGCTTCTTCTTTTTCAAGTCTCTGACTCTACCTCCTCCAGGATTCCCTCTCCCCAGAGACCAGCCCTATGTGCAAAGAGGTCCAATTCACTTCATCATTAGAAAGCCTCCTCCAGGCCCACCAAGTACATCACGTGGCACATTGGCAACTATGCATGCTGTTTTGTAGACTGAGGAGTTATAGAAACAGAAATGTCCTAAACCTTATGGAAGTGAGTGGGAGTGGACGTCGAGACTATGCATAATTAAAATGATTTCCCAATGCAAATTGTACATCTTTCTGTTGATCTCGCATTATGGCAAGAAGCTAGCATGAATCTTTGATCCTAAGCTTATGTCTGGAGAAATTATGAGGTCTCTAGGATAGGATAATAGATTCTCATCAAGACTTTCAGCTTTAAGAAATTGTTTAATCTCCATTCTCAGTGGCTGCTGCTTGAGGCAGCTGCGATGGAAAGGTCCCAAGTGCTATTGAAAACAGCTCATCAGTTCAGAACAAAGCTGATTATGTAAATTGCGCATTAAGATGCAGATCCAATTTAATTTTATTCTGTAAATAAATATCCCATTAACATCCATCTGTTGAAAGCCAGGTAAGGCAGTCTTTGAGACTACAGGGCAAAGGTTCCACAAATAAAGACAGAGAATGAATCAGACCCCAAAATTCACTATATAGAATGTTATTTTTTTTCTTTAAATGGCGAGTTAGCTACAAAATCAATTTAGAGCAAAAAAGAAGCTGTGATTGCCTGAGAAAGACACTGGATCTATTTCTGGTCCTGCTCTTTGGAGGGCATGCAAAAGCTTTCTCTAATTGCTGTCATAGAGATCAATAATAATTATAGCTCCTGAATTCCCTCCTCCCCCCAAAATTTTTCAGCGGATGAGAAATGATCACTAAATTAGCACCAGCTCTTGTTGTTTTGTGAGAATGCTGCTTGTGAGAGTTGTCTTTGCTGAACTGGCTTGTCTTCTCTCTTTGGAGTCAGGAGTGGTGAAAAAACATCCACACTCCACCTCTTCTATTCCTGCTCCCCCCCCACCCCAGTCCCTGGGAACAGTAATGGAAGCAGAAAGCCAGGTAGGCTTCCCTGCCTCAAGAGAACTGCCTTCTCCATTTCAGGCTCATAACTACAGAAGGCCCTTGAACTCTAGGAAAAAGCCTCTTTAATCATTCTGAGTAATCCATTGGCATCAGGCTCTCAGAGCATGAGACTTTGTCATTATCTGCTAGGAAGAGAAGTAAGAACATGTTAGGTTTCTGGATGGTTCTGGGAAGGAGCTGGGGGTGACGGATACCGGGGTGAGATGGGAGCTGACCCATTGTTGGCTGTACATAGTAACATTTAACACACTGCTTTCCAAACTGTGGGTCATTTTCCCTGATAGAAGTGCCCTATATACCTCGCTAGAGCATCCCTGGAAAGATCTGGAGCAGAGGACCTTCAGCCAAGGTAGCTGGGCCCAAGGCCACCAGCATCAACAGTACTTTGGTGCATATTGCGAAAAGGAGACCCCTCTGGGCAGAACTATTTCAGAAAGCTGCCCCTTCTTCCCAGATGATGAAGTCTTGAGTCAAGACCCATGGATTCAGGAGTACAGTGTATCTCCCTCAAACCCCTCCCCTAGTGTATGCCCCTTTCTTAAGTGTGAGGCTCAGGGCATCAGCTCTACTTCTCCTAGTACAGGGATGGGCCTGAAGCTAGCTCCTCCCCTTTTCTTCTGTCTTGATTGTGGACATGATGGCTGGAGCTAAAGCAACCATGAGGCAATATGGCAAACTTCTCAGGAGGGTGAAGGCAAGATGGGTAGAGGCTAGGTCCTGAAAGTCATTTTTGAATTGACTATTTTTGAACTTTGTCTTTTGTGATAAAGATAAATGTCTATTTTAAACCATTTTTAATTAAGTATTTTGTTACTTGCAGCCAAACACCCCTAGTCAAGACAGGGAACCCTTAGGCAGCTAGTAGAGGATTTCTAGATTTCTTATTTTTGGTAAGTGCATCTTCAGACACACCACTCACACCCCCTTAAAATTGGATTTCGTGATCTCTCTTCCCAATGTTTTTTTTTTTTTTTTGCATAGGCAGGCACCAGGAATTGAACCCGGGTCTCCGGCATGGCAGGCAGGAACTCTGCCTGCTGAACAACTGTGGCCCACCCTCTCTTCCCCAATGTTTGCTGAAGACTAGTCATTACCTGGATTAGTGCCCTTTTACAGAATTCCCTGCAACTCGTCATCCGCAGGATTATTTTTCCGCACTATTGTCATGAGTCCCAAATTAATCAAGGATGCAGATCAAATCAGGCCTTTCGGTGACTATCAGCTCTAAAAGCAAAATTCCTGAGTGCTCCATGGATAGAAATGAGGAAAAAACATGTCAGCCTGAGTAGGACTTATGCAACCAAGCTAAAAACCACATCATCAACTATCCGTGCATGCCAAGTCCTTCATGAGTTCTGTGGGGCCTCATCTGACATTGGCCTGAAGTAGCACCATAGGCGAAGAGTGTTTCATGTCCTAGTTCCCCTTCCATATGAAAAGAGCAGGGGTGTGTGTGCCTGTGTGTATTCATACAAAGATGGAGGAATCATCTTAGGAACAACCACACCATAGGTAATGTTTCATCAACTGTGTCTCTTTCCTAGTGTATGTCTTGCCCACCTCCATCCAGATTGGCTCCTAGTGTCTTCTTGTGTCAGTTAGAATAGACTAGCTATGCTGCAGTAATGAACACACTCCAACCCTCAGTTGCTTAGACCAATGAAAGGTTCGTTCCTTGCTTATGCACTATGTCCTCTGAAGATAGCTGGGAAACTGTTCTCACAACATTGTCATACTTACCCCAGGACGCCAGCTAGTAGAAATGAATTTATCCACTATATTCCCATTCACCCCAGATATAAATAACATTCTAAGGCATCACTGTCCAATAGAAATACAATGCAAATCCCATATATGAGTTCAAATTTTCTAGTATCCATATTAAAAAGTATTATGAAACAGATGAAATTAATTTTAATAATGTATTTTATTTAACCCTGTATTACTTTAACATATAATCAATATAAAAAATGAGTTCTTACATGGCCTTTTGTTTGTACTAAGTCTTTGAAATTCCATATGTGTTTTATACTGACAGCACATCTCAGGTTGAACTGGCCACATTTCAAATGCTCAGTAGCCACAAGTGGTGCAGCTCTAAGATTACACTCCAACAGTTAAACACTCAGCCCAGAAGTGACAGACATGCATCACTTCTACTCACGACTCATTGGCAAAACCAACCATGCTACTCCATCCCCCAAGCCCCACCCCAAATTACTGGGAGCCAGCAAGGGTGAGCCTACTTTATGCCTTATGGTGGAAAGGAGGGAATATTTGTTGAGCACTAGTCAAGACCAACAAGCCTTCCTCGGCCAACACTGCTTTTCCCTGAGGCGTCCCACTGAGTTGGCCCTTCTCTGACTTGAACACCTTTTGGGCCAGCATTCTGTTGGGCTTGGCTCCATTCCTTGCTTGGCCATGAGAAATGGAAGGCAGAGACACTAACTCTTGCTGCAAATGGGCCAGAACACACTTGTGCCACATGGTTTTGTTTTGTTTTGTTTTTTAAAGTCCTGGGAATATGAGGCAGATACTAAGAAATTGCAGTAACTGGTTAGATGAAAGGCTTGGAGGTTCTGCAATCAAGAGAAGGTATCTATGGTGCAGAAGAATTTTCATTCATCCTTCACATTTGCTAATCACTCTAGCTCCCTTTACCATTCGTTGCCTTGTTGCCAGAGTCCTCTGGGTCCTTGTCACCAGCACTCCTGGCACCACAGCCAGGAGGCCAGGAGCTCCACAATGATGGTAAGTTATAAGGTGGTGTATGGTTATTAGTGTTTTATGGGAAACTGTTGGTGGTCTGGACCTTGATTTATTGTCCTTGAATCCCTCATATTGCCTTGTACATAATAGATACACAATAATCACCTGACAGACTGAATTATTTTTCATGATCCAGTGACAAATTCAGCATCTACCCCTGTGTCAGCTGCACAGCAGTTAGGAAAGAGCATCAAGGTGGCTGGTGCTCAACCTTAATCCTTAATACAAACTCATGTTTGGGTGAGGGACGAAAACCTGGTGAGTTGAGTGTGACTGAGGATGCAGGGATGATTGACACCCAGACTGCCTAGATCAGAGTGTTTGAGTGCAACATTCTGGTACCCTCGCAACTCAAAGAGCAGTTGGAGGGGCTTGAAGGAAGGGAAGCTTGATGTTTTTGAAATATGCAGTGTTTGTGAGCCTCCCTCAGCACTGGGGATTCCTCCAGAGTATACTGGATACCTGGGAGACAGATGCTTGTAAAGTCAAGTGGGGCTGAGCATTACTTGAAAAATGTCACGGTGCCACTTGGTGTGCCCTTAGGCTTCCCTATAGCCAGTCCCTGAAGGAATTGAAATGTGGAGTCCTATCAGAAGGTGAAAATTAAATCTCTGTCTAAAGATTTGAATTTTTTGAGATGTCCTACAGAACTGGGGATCTGTGAATTAGGTGGCCAGGAAACCTCTTAAAATGATGGTGTCAGGAGCCAAGAAAAATAGTCAACTTGTTGGCTTCCTGAGTCATAGAATGGAGGACCCCATGCATGTATGCCTCAGGTGTCCAGCATGGGGCTTTACAGTGAGGTCTGCTAAGGCAGAACCATCTGAACTATCATAGAATAATGGCTACCAAATTCTTTGGGACTAGAAAAAACATCCATTTAAAATCTGTATTTTCACTTTAAAATAAAGAAAAAGTCCTCTAGAAGAGAGTGTGTATCAGATTTATCTGTCTAATGAAAAGGGATATTCACTGATGGATGGAAAAATGGACTAATAATAATTATTAATAAACTAGTAATATCAATAGCCGGTACTTATGCAGTGGTTACTATAGGTCATGCATGGGTCCATGCCCTTTACTAATATAAAGTCATTTATTGCTTACAACTATCCCATGAGCTAGGTATTATTATTATTCCCTGATCATGGAGAGAAAGGACATCAAGCAATTTGCCAATGGGTGATGCAGCTCATAAATGAGAGAGTAGGACTTTGAACTTGAGCTGTCTAGCTCTAGTGCACGCTCTTCATTACAACACCTTGCTAAGGGAGGAAATGCACTTGGAAGGATAGCACCAACTTCGCCCCAATTTGCTACTGACTTTTCAGTCTGTATCAATATATACTGAGTATCTCTATATGGAGTTGAGGCTTATAACAGAATGGACCCTTTGTCAGATGCACAGCTGTTAAGAGCGTCCAGAGGAGTTGAAAGTCAAACCCTCTGGAATCACAAGTTGGCCCTTAAATATAAAGGCATTCAGTAGGTCTCCAGGGACTTCACATTGCAAAAAGACAGGTCCTCATAGGATACCCTAAGCCTCAAACCTCAGGCATCCATAATTCCTCAAAAGTGATACCCAGAAAGCCTTCCTGCAGTCTCCAAGCTCCGAGTTTCCATGCTTGTTCCTGGCTCAAAAGCTTGATTGCAGGATCAGTCAGGATAGGCTAGGTTATGTTGCAGTTACAAAACCTCCCAAATCCCAGTGGTTTAAAACCACTATGGTTTGCTTTTTCATTGTTCATAGCAATCCCTCAGGAACCCAGGGTGACAGCACAGCCACCATCTTCAAGTTGGCAGTTGCCATGCCAGAAGAAAAGAATGCCTGGAAGTTCCTGCACTTGCAATGGAAGGCTTTGCCTGGAAGTAACACATAATTCATTGGCCTGAACTGCTCAATGGCCCCACCAATCACAGAGGACATAGCATGCAATCCTAACATGTGCTTAGAAGGGGGAAGAACAGACAACAGTTGGTCAACAGCATTAAATTACCTCCACATTGCTTAGTCTGAACAGTGATGAGAAAAGAAGATTGCAGAAAGCACCCGATATACAAATCAGAATCCGCTGAGATCTTTGCAGCAGTGAATAGGGATGGGTGCCAAGCTTTATCGAATCTGACTTAAATGCATTAGACTAGAAAGCATGTAATTTAGCGGGTTGTTTTCCTGATTTCAGTGACTGCTCCATCCATTTTTCTCTGCTTCCCTCCCTCTCTCACCCCCCAAACATCTGCCAGGTCCCAGTATTGTTTAGTGATACTGCTAAATCTTCAGGGCAGCTTTTATTTGTAGTGATTTAAAGGGTTGGAGAAAACTGTGATTTCAAAGGGTGATGGAGAAAATATATACTTGTAAACATTTTATGTACCACCAACTGATTATGCACGAACAAAATGGAGCTTCCAACCCTACCCCTCACACCACAGAATGATTTCTTTTTGTCTGGACTATTTATGGTGGTGGATAAGATACAGCTCTTCACTATATGGGAACTTTTCATCAAATTCCATGCTTGATTGACCTGGAGCAGAGGAAGTAAGAGACCTGTCACTACTTCTCAGTCTGACTGATTGTGGTAAAAAGACTGAGCTAAAATGCGGTTGATCTTGGTTGTGTTCTCCACAAGGAAAGAGGAAAGAGAATCGATTTTGTTAGGCATACAGGTTCCTGTCCTGGCAGCTCTACTTAGGAGCCCATGATCTTGGGCAAATGTGTTTCTTCATCTTTTTAAATGAAAAAAGCACAGTATTGACAGTTGCTTGAGAAGCTGGTCTCCTTTAAACAGAAATGAAATAAGGGAAGCACTAGCTTGCCATGACCTTGTCATTGAATCTGACACATGGGGAGAAGTAAGATTATTACCGCAATGGAACCCTGGGGCTCTGCTTAGGTTCAACACAGGCAGCCCAAGAAAGAGTTCATATTTACATAAATTTAAATCACTCCCCTTCAAAGAACCATAGTTAAAATATCTCAACATATAGTTCATATTTAGGGCAACAGTGAATAAAGAGAGAGCACTGGTAAACAGACCTTTCAAGAAGCACTGTTTCTTAAATATTAACAGACAGCTGATATTGTCATGTTATTAAGTTGTAAACAGGCTGACTTTAAAAATTACAGCACCTAAAAGTGCCAACAGTTGGAAGGGAAGAGAATCCAACCAAAGGGTTTACTTTTACTCCATCATCAAAGAGAAAAAAAAATGCATATCAGTGCTGGATAAATATACTCCATTGCATTTCTCAGGAAGTAGATTTAAAGCTTGCTTCTTGTTTTTTATTTTTTTAGAAGGAAAAGTAACAGAGGGAGGTGGTCAAAATACAGACACACGAGTTCTGAGTGAATTAGTAAATTGCCAAGGATCAGAGAGTACTAGCAAAGCAGAAATCTTTCAAATTCTTTTGACTGCCCCTTCCCAAGTGTTCTCCACAGGAACCTGGAAACTCTAGCTCACTTCCACCCAAGTCCTCAGTGATGGGTTATTAGAGTCTCCTGGCTTACTCCAATAGTCACTGAATTTTATCTTATTTTTTGTGACCATGGCAGCATGATGTCCAAGATGCATAAGGAAAGGTTTCTCAAAATATGGTCCATAACCAACTGATTGAAAGTCACTTAATGAATCAGAATCTCTGGGGAATGTGGAACAGGACTCCTCATTTTCACAAGTCCGCAAAACTCCAATCTTTGCAAACCACTGACTTAGTACCCTGTAAGAAATGATTTCAGCAAAGAGAAACATTGCATCTTGGAAGACTTATGAAAACCAAAGATTTCTAGAGAAGAATTGTGGAAGCAGGAGGGCTTCCTAAAATTCAAGTAGGCATGTCCCTTCTACCCATTTGATGCCCAGTTCCCCATAAGCATCCTGAACAAGTGGGCTTTGCCTCAGAATTTTGCTACTTTTATTTTACATTAGCTCATTGACTTTCTTGTGACTTTTCATAGGTTTCTCCTTCAATTTTCATAGAGTTATTTCTTTCCTCTCTAACTATAGAGTCAGTGTCTTAAAGGTAGAAGTTGTATATTGCTGTTTCTTTGTATTTCTTCCAGGGCCAGCATGGTGGCCAGCCTCTAGTTTGTGCAACGTGGAGATCTGTGAGTTCACTGATTTGGGTACAGCTCAATTGTCATTTCACCTGAGGGGTTTAAAAATATCTACGTCCTCTCCTCCATCCCTTATGAGCCTTGACCAGGGCTGCCACATGACAGGCACCCAGACATGTACTGACTGATTGACTTAGACTTCCTAACTTATATATTTTAAAAATTTATAAAACAATTTTTAAAATATATAATCTTTATTAAAAATTTTATAATGCTTATGTTTTGGTCGGTGCCTTGGTCAGGTTCAAGTGTCAACTTGGCCAGGTGGTGGTGCCCATTTGTCTGGTTGGCCAAGTGCTGGCCTCTCTGTTGCTATGAGGACATTTCATGGACTTAAATCATGACTACATTGGCTGCATCCACAGCTGATTGCATTTGTAATCAGGTAAGGGGAGTGTTTTCTGCAATGAGTGACACTTAAACTAATCACTGGAAGGCTTTTAAGGAGGATTCAGAAGAGGCCGTTTCTCTTCCTGCTTCAGCCAGTTAGCTTCTCCTGTGGAGTTCATTCAGACCCTTCATCAGAGTCGTCGGCTTCACAGGCTGCTTTACAGATATCAGACTCTTCCATTCCTACAGTTGTCCAGCCAGCTTTCCTGAGAGTTCATTGAAGAACTTCATTGGAGTTACCAACTTGTGGCCTGCCCTATGGACCTTGGACTCTACATTTCTACAGTTATGTAAAACACTTTTATAAATTTTATATCTATGGATATTTCCTGCTGATTCTGTTTCTCTAGAGAACCCTAGCTAATACAGTAGGGTTCAAAATGCACTAGAACTGCATATGCAGTATGATGTTGATGACTATGTAAAACCTAAAAGGAACCTAAGCATAGAATTTTTTTTCCTCTTTTGAAAATGTCAGATTATTAACAGTTACTTTTTTTCATGGTGAAGCTCCTAGTATTTTTTCTGCTCTGTATTTCTATGATGACTTTCAAGTTTTCTATGGTAGGTGTATTACTTCTACAAGAAAATGTGAAGCTTACTTAGGGGTGTGCCTGAGCTGGCTTGCAAAAGCCTGTTGTGCAAATATCTTCCTGTAGCATGAAATATGCCATGGTGGGAGGATTTACACCACAGAATGGTACAAATTAGGACCTTTTCTTCTCAGAGAGCCAGTTGTCACTACTGGATGTGTTTGGCCATCTGGAACCCCTGTCTATCTGTATTTTGATGATAGCCATCATATCTTGAGGTTACACTGGTCCCACAGTAACCTGTGAACAGCCAAGCATGGCTGTTTCTCAGGTGGTTTCCGCAAAAGTTAATGCCAACACCACATACCTGCCATTGGACCATCTAATTAGAACAATACCATCTAACACCATCTATCTGCCTACTTGACCATCTCCCCTTGGAGGTCTCATGGACAGCTCCAACTCCACACTTCCCAAGCTGGGCTCATCTTCACCCTCAATTCCACTTCACCCACAACCTTCTCCTTCTTGGTTAATGCTGACTCTATACTCCTAGATGCTCTGTCAAAACCTTTGGAATCATCTCTCTTGCACCCACATTCAATCCCAACTAGATTCTGCTCACTCTACCTTTCAAACACATCCTGGCCACAACTCAGCATCTGCACTAATACCATCAATCATCTCTCTAATCATCATCCTCTCTCCTCTACTTGCTGCAATGGCCTCTTTGCTGGTCTGAGTCTGTGGTGGACCTCAGAAAAGCCATGCCCTTTGATCCTCATTCAATATTGCTGGGTAGGAGCATTTTGATTGTTTCCATGAAGATGTGACCCACCCAATTGTGGTTGATAACTTTTGATTAGATGATTTCCATGGAGGTGTGTCACCACCTACTGAAGGTGGAGTTGCTTGCTGGAATCCTTTAAAAGAGGAAACATTTTGGAGAGAGTCCCTTTTGTAGAGCCACGAGAAAGCCAGCAGATGCCACCATGTTCGCTATGTGCCCTTCCAGCTGAGAGAGAAACGTTGAACTTTGTCGGCCTTCTTGAACCAAGGTATCTTTCCCCAGATGACTTAAACTGGACATTTCTATAGACTTGTTTCAACTGGGACATTTTCTCAGCCTTAGAACTGTAAACTAGCAATTTATTAAATTCCCCCTTTTAAAAGCCATTCTGTTTCTGGTATATTGCACTATGGCAGCTAGCAAACTAGAACAGCCTCCTACGTGGTCTCCCTCAGTCCACCCTTGCTTTCTTCTGGTTTATTCTCAATACAGCAGCCAGAGTAGCCCTCTAGGAACTTAGATTATGTTACTCCCCTGTGAAAGTCCCACAATGACTTCTGCCTGCATTTTTCTCAGAGGAAAAGCCAAAATCCATAATTGGGCCCTTCCATACATCTGTGACCTCATCTTCAACCACTCTTTTGGCTCAACCGGTGACATCGGCCTTCTTGCCGTACACACCCATGCCAGGCTGTACTTACTGTCTAGAATGCTTTTTTTTTCTTAAATAAACACATGGATGACTCCCTTGCCTCCTTCATATTTTTGCTCAAATACTATATTCTCAATGTTGCCCTTCCTGACTCTTTAGTTTAAATTACCACATTCCTCCAGGGTTTTGGATCCTCTTACTCAGCTCTGTTTTCTCATAGCATTCATCACATTTTAACACATTACATGATTTACCTGTTTACTATGCTTATAGGTAAGAATCTGTTCTTTCCCAACTAGAATGAAAGCTGGCAGGGACTGTGTTTGTTTTGTAGTCTAGATTATCCAGTAAATATTGCTGCAGGAAGAAAGGAAGGACCCTGATTTGTTGGCAGCCCTAAAAATTAGAACCAAGGTTCTTAAGCTGAAAATGGCATAAATCCACACTGAGTGGAGGGGAAGAGCATGAAATGTTTGAGAAGTAGAAAGGAGGAATTTCTCACATTGATTGTTTCTGGCTTAGCTCTATATGAGTGGTCAGCAGTACCCGTTTAGATGGATTAAATGGCTCCCTGCCTAATCAACTCTCCATCAGTTATCATCTGAACTCCTATCTTGTGCCGGTTTGAATCTGTTGTGTAACCCAGAAAAGCCATGCTTTGTAATCCTCATTCAATTTTGCTGGGTGGGATCTTTTTTATTGTTTCCATGGAGATGTGAGACACCCAATTGTGGGTGGTACCTTTTGATTAGGTGGTTTCCATGGAGAACCTCCTCCACCCATTCAAGTTAGGGTTGCCTACTAGAGCTCTTTAAGCGGGAAACATTTTGGAAAGAGTCAACAGTGCCTACAGAGTCCACACAGCCAGAGACCTTTGGGGATGCAGAAGGAAATGCCTTCAGGGAAGCCTTATGAAATGTGAAGAGAAAGCTAACAGGCATTGCCATGTGTCTTTCCAGCAGACAGCAGTATTCTGGACCCATTGGCCTTTCTTGAATCAAGGTATCTTTCCCTGGATGCCTTAGTTTGGACATTTTCATGCCCTTATAACTGTAAACCTGCAACTTAATAAATTTCCCTTTTTAAAAGCTGTTCTGTTTCTGCTATATTGCATTCTGGCGGCTTTAACAAACTAAAATACATACCTGTTGGCCACATTGAATGGTGAATGGCTTCCTTGGGTTCTTGTCAGCCTTTAAAATCTATGGGTTTGTGATATGACATTCCAAGTAGGGTAGAGAGAGACCCTAACCTAAAAACTGGTTGAGAGTCTCTTTATTGGAGGCCAAGGGTCCCCACTGAAAGTGTATCCCAGAGACTGAGGCCTTTGGGGCTACTGGCTCGCATGACCTGATGTGGATGGTTTTCTCCAAGCGTGCCTGTTTTCGGAGCAACTGCTGCCTGGGGTGAGGAGGTGGATCCACAAAAGATGTGGATGGGTTGGAAGTTATTTATGCTAATCAACAGGATCTCTGTCTTAGCATTCATGGCAGGGCTGGCTGTTCATGGAGGAAAGTCTAGTGTCAGCACAGGTTTCAAGATTCACCGTAAACATCAGAGGTGCAGATCAGGGGTGAGCTTATCTTGGTGCTATCTTCCTGATGCTCAGTAACTTGCAGTGCTATCTTCCTGATGCTCAGTAACTCGCCCCCTTTGCTGCACTGTGTGACATCCCTGAGGATTGAGTCATGTGTTTCAAGAGGCAAGGGTTGTGTGTGAGGTTAGTTCCTCTAGACCATTTGAAAATATGGTGACAACTTTGGTGCATCTTCATGAACAGGTGGGTTTAAGTCTTCTCCACTGGCCCTGGGCACGTTCTCTGTGATCAATGCTTTAACAGTAAAATAAGGTGGAAGCACAGCTATGTGACATGAAACAGCAGGCAGCTTCCACCCTATTTGTGGGAAACACTCACTCTTGGAGCCTTGAGCCCCCAGGTAAGGAGTCTGATGATCCGAGACCACTCTGTGGCTCCAAACGACAGTCCCAGCTGAACTTGTCCTTATGTCTTCCCAGTACAACCACCCGATTTGTGAATGAAGTCACCTTGAAAGTGAATCCTTCAACCTCCACTGTTCAAGTCATCCCAGCTGGAGCTCTGAAAACCTTCCTCACTTGCCCTTTCCAAATACCCAACCAACAGGGCCCTTGAGCATAATAAAATGGTTGTTTTATGCCACTGAGTTTTGGGGCAGCTTTATAGCAATAGATAACTGGAATAGTGGCATAGTGGTCTTGGAGTCGGATGTGAGTTTGAATTCCATTCCCACTTGGCTTGCTGTGTGACCTTGGACAGCATCTGGTACAGCGTTAAGTAGGGATAAAATTACCTGTATTTCAGGTTGTTCTGAAGGTGAAATGAAGTAATATATGTACAAGGCCTATCATGTCATGGGCACTTGAAAAAAAAGTCTTCATTTCCTTTTTTCTTCCCTTCCCTACTACGTAAGGAAGAAGAAAATAATAGCCCAGCTCTGCCGATGTCACAAACATGAAAGGTGTATGATGTTCCTGGCTTTATGCTAATCAATAGGATTTCAGTCTTAGCATTCACGGAAGGGCTAGTTGTTCATGGAGGATAGTCTGGTGTTGCATGACAGCTGCTGGTTTCCTTGTCCTTCTCTGTCCCACACACCTACCACAGACCATGCTCCTAGGTATGGATGGTTTTTTGCAAATTAAGAGCTTAGTATAGGGTCTGGCTCAAAGGAGTTGCTTGATAACTGTTGTTAAATTAGTGTGATAAAATGTCTATAAGCTGAGGCTTTACGTATTGCTTTTGAGCAGCATAGAGGACTAAGAGGCATCATATCTCTAAGAATTAAACCTGAAGTTTTTAAAGTTGGTTATCATAGACACCTAAACTCTGGCTCTCTTCCTTATTGATTGTGTGATTTTAGGCAGGTTGCATAAAATTTCTGTGCCTACATTTCTCCATCTGTTAAATGGGAAAAATGTCGGTGTCTCCCTAAGAGGTTTGTTGTGATGTGCTAAAGCACACATAAAACTCCTCTACCAGTGCCCAGCACATAGTAAAGCTGCAAAGCGCTGCGCCCAAAATATGGCCCATGGACCCCGAGCTGGGGCATCAGCTCCAAACTTGTTAGAAATGCAGGAATTTCAGGCCCCACCCAGACCTGCTAAATTGGAATCTGCATTTTAACAAGATCCCCAGTTGACTGTTAGAGCTTGAGAAACACTGCTTTAACAAACCTTAGCTATTGTAAAGGTGTGGGAGAGAATCGCCATACATTTGCAAAAATATCTTTCTATGAATTTGTGCAGCCCCGACACCCGGGAATTTTACAAAATGGGACGGTTTTGGGTATTTGGTCAATGGGCTAATAAACACATGTCCTGCAGCAACCTCTTCCTCCCCTGCCCTGCCATTAAACTCCACTCTTCAGCATCCCCTTTCTTTCTGGCTCAGAGGAGAGTCACTAACCTTCCCAAGTGGCTCCTGGTTTATTCTTAGATCAGAACATTCTCTACGGCTCCAGTGTTGCACATCGCCTTATGCTTCATTCAGGAAAAGGAAAATGTATCATTTGCAGTACTCTGCACCGTGAAAATTTCCTTTGCATTTTCCAGAGGCATTCTCCTTGTTACACCTGTAAGTGCACCTGTTATTTTATGCCACACCAGGAACCTATTTAAAAAAATGCATTTCTTTGAGTAAGATTTTAGCTACACTAGCTACCAATTCTGCCACCCTTATGGAAAAAAAAATCATTCTGGCCTCTCTGTGGACAGATTTTCATATAACAAATACCTCTGCTAACTGCACGCATTACTGTCGTGACAGTAATTCAAATGGTTTTTGGAATAAGCATAATCATTACTTGTGAAATTACTGTAAGCTGACTTCTCACTAAAAATTCATTTATGCCCTTCCTGAGTGTGTTAAATTTGAGACTTTTAGAAGCATTTCACTCCATTATATTTCCATTAATACTATCCACTATTTTGATAGCCCCAGAATGCTTTGGTACCTTTGTGCCGTTAATGAAAGAAAAAGGAATGTGGGATGACTGAATTCAAGTAATCAACCTAATGCAGTGTTTGCAACCCTGCCCCATTCTCTCTTCTCAGTAACTCTACAGCAATCAGCAATAAAGGCAGAACCTTAGAGGATATTCTAGGAAAACAGTGTTTGCAAGTCAGTGGGTTCTGCCTTACAGTTCCTGGAGTCCCTGTGCTGATATCTGATTGACTGCCAGGGCTGGGACTCGAATGTGTCTTTCCTTTGCTGCATTTCTTGGATGGCATGGTGGTGGCTGGCTGGTGCCTTTCCAGGTGCAGCAGGCAGATGTGGCCGCACAGCTCCCTGGACCTCATGACCA
The DNA here is from genome assembly GCA_004026745.1 of Myrmecophaga tridactyla. Classification (NCBI taxonomy): domain Eukaryota; kingdom Metazoa; phylum Chordata; class Mammalia; order Pilosa; family Myrmecophagidae; genus Myrmecophaga; species Myrmecophaga tridactyla. Next base: position 74,747 of record PVIY010003113.1, read on the forward strand.
GTTTGGGTACCAGGGAGGCAGTGCCTGGGTTGGAGAGCAGAGCCCAGCTCTTTCCATGTGGTACACCCCTGCAGGCAAGCATCCAGATTCCTCTGCCCTGGTAGGACTCGTCCTTCCTCCTATGCCCTTCACAGCCATCAACCCCTAAGACATTGCAGGCACCAGATGTGAAACGGCTTGGAATAAAATGGGGAAAGAAGAAGCAAAGCACCAAGTACTTATGTGGGTGCTGCTGCTCCCCGCCCCCCACCACCACCCCGGGGTTTAATGAGTCAGTTGCAGGCAAAGGGAGCTGGCTGTCTTTATGCTCTGAAGGGAGGCATTCAAATTTGCAGAGCCTCCATTCCTGCCCACAGGAGTCCAAAGGCTTTCTGAACCCGGTGATTTTCCCAAAAGCAGATGTTATTGTTTTAATATAATAAAAAAAATGCAGTGACATCAAGGGCTGACAATGGCCCCCCCCATCAACTCATCCTTTCCAACCGTGCCAGTGTACCTTACACCTAAAGCAAGAGCACTGAAGAAAGAAATAAACAATTGGGAGCTCCTCAAAATTAAACACTTTCGTGCATCAAAGAACTTCATCAAGAAAATAAAAAACCGTGCCAGTGTGTTTCGTGAAGGGATGGAGTAATCAGGTATTATAGAATCAGCAGTGTTTACTTTCTTTTTATAGTTGTCCAATTGGTGGGAGAGCAATGGCCAGAGCCTGGCTTGGGATCTCCAGGGAGATGCCTGAAATTTTGCAAGCAATTTAAAGAGAAGGAGTTACTGGGGCTGGGATTTATGCTCATTTCTCTCTTTCGCCAAGGGATCAGGTAGGGCGTTGCGGGTTGCCGTTTCAAGCAGAGTTGCCACTGGAACCTTCATCACGACCTCTGAATTAATGCCGGCTACTCCTTCCATCCCCTTCGGAAGCCTGTCACCGGGTCCTCCTCGCATGGAATTCGGCGTCCTTAGGACTTTCTGGAATTGGCAGTTGCGAAGTCAGTGGCTCCTGGCTCTGCGTCCCGTGGCTCGGCCCGCTGTGTGGGAGGGGCGGACGCCTATCGAGCGGGGCCGTGGGTGGAGTTTGGAAGACTCGGAAGTCTCCGCCCAGGTGTGTGGTCGATTCCCTCCGTTGCTTGGCACTGCCAGCGCTGCTGCTCCGGGCACTCCCCAGCTCTGCGCGCCATCCTGCTCTCTCCAGGTCCCCGTGGCTCTTTCCCTGCCATGCTCTCCAAGCCTGGACAGCTCTCCCAGCAGTGAGGCAGGAGTTCTGCCCACATCTCCTTCCCCTCAGGGCCCTAGAGCATAGGTAGTCTGCAAATAGGCACTTGCTTCTTAAAAAGAAAAAATAGTACGTTAAAATCTGATTATAGGAGCAATTCATTTTAGAAAGTGTTGATACTTCAGAACATAATCCGGCTGCCCCCAAAGGCCATCAGTTTTAGCACTTTAGCAGTGGCTTTCATATATATGTATTAACTAACTTTCTTCACTTGTGCAGTGAGCTTTTTCTCATGCTATTAACAATTTCTCTACAACATAATTTTAGATGACTGAATAGTATTTTATCATATCAATATTTCCTTCTTCTAAAGCCAATTCCTTATTTTTGACTATTTTAATGGCTCAATGTTTCTCAGTGATGAAGGTCTTTGCATGTATCTGTTATTTCCTTAAGATAAATTTTTAGTAGTGAAATTGCTAAGTTAAAGAGCATGCACATGTTGAAGGCTTTCATTGATATTTCCATTTTCCCTTGCATAAATAATGCATCAACTTGCTTTGGCCCAGAAAGCAATTGCATTCTTACGGCATCTCCCTAGTTTCTCCCGGGGAACCCTGAAAGTTCCCGGAGGGCAGGAATTTCACCTCCTCTTTCTGTTCCTGCATCAAGTAAAAAGCATGGACTAAGTCTCCTGTTCACACCCAGCTAATAGGGCTGGGGCTAGGAGAGGCGAGTGAGGAACTTACTCTCAGAGTTGCACAAGTGCAGGGTCAGATTTGGTTGTTATTTACAATTTTGATATTTTTTCATTATACATTTTTGGCATTAATTTTTTTATTAGAGATGTTGCAGATTTGCAGAAAATCATACACAAAATACAGTTTCCAAATATCCCTCTTTTAATAACACCTTGCATTAGTAAACTTGCATTTGTTACAATTGATAAAAGCACACTTTTATAATTGTACTATTCTATAGTTCGTGGTTTAATGTAGAGTTCACTGTTTGTGTAGCACAGATCCATGGATTTTTAAAAAAATTTATTCTATAAACAGGTTTACAACCTAAAATTCTGTCCTTTAACCATATTCAAATATATAAGTCAGTGTTGTAAATTACATGCACAATGTTTTGCTACCAGCACCACCACCCATTATCAAAACTTTCCCATCATCCCAAATAGAAACTCTGTATTTGGAGTTTTAACTCCTCATTCCCTACCCCATTCCATCCCCTGGTAATATATATTCTAGATTCTGACTCTGTGAGTTAACTTGTTCTAATTATTTTATATCACTGATATCATACAGTATTTGTACTTTTGTGTCTGACTTATTTCACTCACTAAATTCTTTTTAGGGAAGAATAATATTCCCTTGTGTATATTTTGTTTATCCGTTCATCAGCTGATGGATATTTAGGTTGCTTCCACCTTTTAGTAAATATCTGTTTGAATCCCTGCTTTGAATTCTTTGGTGTATACATCCAGAAGTGGGTTTGCTGGGTTATATGGGAATTCTGTACTTAACTTTCTGAGGAACCACCAAACTGTCCACAACAGCAGTTGCACCATTTCACATTCCCACCAGTAATGAATGAGTGTTCCTACTTCTCCACATCTTATCCAACTCTTATAATTTTCTGTTTTTTTAAAAAATAGTATTCATTTTAGTGGGTATGAAATGGCATATCATTTTGGTTGTGATTTGCATTTCCTTAATGGCTAATGATGTTGAGCATCTTTTCATGTGCTTTTGGCCTTTTGTATACTATTTTGGAGAAATGTCTATTCAAATCTTTTGCCCATATTTTAATTGGGTTGTTTGTCTTTTGTTGCTAAGTTGAAGGATTTCTTTATATATTCTGGATATTAACCCTTTATCAGATACGTGGTTTCCAAATATTTTCTCTGATTGGGTAGATTTTCATTTTACTTTCATGATAAAGTCCTTTGATGCACAAAAGTTTGTAATTTTGATGAGGTCCCATTTGTTGGTTGTTTTTGTTGTAGCTTGTGCTTTGCATATAAAGTCTAAGCAACCATTGCCTAACACAAGGTCCTGAAGATGCTTACCTATGTTTTCTTCTAGGAGTTTGTTCTAGTTTGCTAGCTGCTGGAATGCTATATAACGGAAATGGAATGGCTTCTAAAAAGGGGAATTTACTAAGTTGCCAGTTTACAGTTCTAAGGCTGAGAAAATGTCCCAATTAAAACAAGTCTATAGAAATGTTCAATCAAAGGCATCCATTCAGGGAAAGACACCTTTATTCAAGAAGGCCGATGAAGTTCAGGGTTTCTCCCTCAAGTGAGAAGGCACATGGTGAGCAAGGCATTATCTGCTAGCTTTATCTCCTGGCTTCCTGCTTCACGAAGCTCCCCGGGAGGTGTTTTTCTTCTTCATCTCTAAAGGTCGCTGGCTGCTGGACTCTGCTTCTCATGGCTGTGTCGTTCTGCTCTGTTCTTTCTGAATCTCCAATCTCCAAAATGTTTCCTCTTTTATAGGACTTCAGAAACTAATCAAGACCCACCTGAATGGGTGGAGACATGTCCTCACCTAATCCAGTTTAACAACCACCCTCAATTGCATCACATCTCCAGGGAGATGATCTCATTGCGGTTTCAAACATACAATGCTGAATAGGAATTAGAAGAAATGGCTGCCTTTACAAAATGGGACTAGGATTAAAACATGGCTTTTCTAGGGGACACACATCCTTTCAAACCAGCACAGAGTTTTAAAGTTCTGGCTCTTTTATCGAGGTCTTTGATACTTTTGAGTGACTTTTGTATATGATATGAGGCAGTGGTCCACCTTCATTCTTTTGCACATAGACATCCAATTTTCTCAGCACCATTTTTTGAAGAGACTACTTTTTCTGAATTGAGTAGTCTTTGCCCCTTTGTCCAAAATCAGTTGGCTTTATATGTGAAGGTTGATTTCCTAACTCTCAACTCAATTCCATTTGTCGATATGTCTGTCCTTGTGCCAGTACCATGCTGTTTTGATTACTGCAGCTTTGTAATAAGTTTTAAGACCAGGAAGTTTGTTCTTTTTTTTCAGGATGGCTTTGGCTCTTCAGGGCTCCTTACCCTTTCAAAGAAATTTGGTAGTTGCTTGTACATTTCTTCAAAGTATGCTGTTGGAATTTTGATTGGGATTGCTTTGAATCTGTAAATCGTTTTGGGCAGAATTAAGATCTTTCAATCTACAAGCATAAAACATCCTTCCCTTTATTTAGGTCTTCTTTGATTTCTTTCAGCAATGTTTTGTAGTTTTCTGTGTTTAAGTCCTTTACCTCCTTGGTTAGATCTTTATTCCTAGATATTTGATTATTTTGGCTGCTGTTGTAAATGGAAATTCTTCCTTGATTTCTGATTCCAGTTGCTGATTGCAAGTGTATAGAAATACCAGTGATTTGCGGGTACTGATTTTGTATTTTATTTTGCCAAATTCATGTATTAGCTCTAGGAGCTTTGTTGTGTGTGTATGTGTGTGTGTGTGTGTGTTTTCAGGATTTTCTGTATCATGTATTCTGCAAATAGGGAAAGTTTTACTTCTTCCTTTCCAATTTGGATGCCTTTTATTTCTTTTTCTTGCCTAATTGCTCTGGTTAGAACTTCCAGTACAATGCTGAATGACAGTGGTGACAATGGGCATCCTTGTCTTGTTCCTAATCTTACAGAGAAAGCTGTCAGTCTTTCATCATTGAGTATGATGTTAGCTGTGGGTTTTTCATAGATGGCCCTTTATCATGTTGAGGGAGTTTCCTTCTATTCCTAGTTTTATGAGTGGTTTTATCAAGAAGAGGTGCTGGATTTTGTCATACACCTTTTCTGCATCAATTGAAATAATTGTGTGGTTTTCCCTTTCATTCTCTTAATGCAGTGCTTTATTAATTTTCTTATGTTGAACCACCTTGCATACTTGGGATGAGTCCCAGTTGATCATGGTGTGCAATTCTTTTTATGTGCTATTGAATATAGTTCCCTATTTTGTTATATGTGATAAGAATTTTTGCATCTACTTTCATAAGAGATAGTTTTCTTTTCTTGTGGTATCTTTGTCTGGATTTGGTATGGGGATGATGTTGGCCTCGTAGAATGAATTAGGGAAGGTTCTTTCTTGTTCAGATTTTTGGAAGAGCAAGAAAGTTGGAGACAATTTTTCTTGTAATGTTTGGCAATATTCCCCCATGAAGCTATTTGGTCCTGGGCTTTTTCTTTCTTGGGAGGTTTTTGATGACTGATCCAATCACTTTTGGTGTTATTGGTTTGTTGAGATCTTCTATTTCTTCTTGAATCAGTACAGGTAGTTTGTGTGTTTCTAGGAATTTGTCCATTTCATCTATGTTATCTAATTTTTTCTGTACAGTTTTTCATAGTATCCTCTCATAGTCTTTTTATTTCAGTGGAGTTTCCCCTTTGCATTTCTGATTTTGGTCTTTTCCTCTCTCTCTCTCTCTCTCTCTCTTTTGTGAGTCTGTCTAAAGGTTTGTCAGTTTTATTGATCTTTTCAAAGAGCCAACTTTTGGTTTTGCTCATTCTCTTCATTATTTCTTTCTTCTCTATTTTGTTTATCTCCACACTACTCTTTCTTATTTCTTTCTTTCTGTTTGCTTTAGGCTTAGTTTGATTTTTTTTTTCATCTGCCTAATTTCCCTTGTGATTTCTTATTTAATCAGTTATTTGTTTAAAAGTACATTGTTTCTTATTTTCTCATATTGATGAATTTTTCATTTCTTTCTGTTATTGATTTCTAGTTTCATTTCATTGTGGTCATAGAAGATACATTATTTCACTGTTTTTAAAATTTAATTGATACTTGTTTTATGAGCTAAAATATGGTCTATCCCGGGGAATGCATCTGTGTGCACTTGAGCAGAATGTGTATTTCTGTTGTTGTTGGGTGATGGTTTTAGATATGTTTGTTAGGTCTAGTTGGTTTAAAGTGTCATTTAAGTCTTGTATTTCCTTCACATCTTCTGTCTAGATGTTCTATCCATTGTTGAAAGTGGTGTATTAGAGTCTCCTACCATTAATGTAGAACCATCAACGTCTTCCTTAAAATCTGTCAGTATTTGCTTCATATATTTTGGGGCCCTGCTGTTAGGTGCATGTCATGGTCAGGTTCATGTGTCAACTTGGCCAAGTGGTGGTTGGGCAAGTGCTGGCCAGGCAAGTGCTGGCCTGTCTGTTGCAATGAGGACATTTCATAGAATTAAATCATGATCATGTCAGCTGCATCCACAGCTGATTCCATTTGTAATCAGCCAAAAGGGCATGTCTTCTGCAATGAGTGATGCTTAATCTAATCACTGAAAGCCTTATAAGTAAGATTCAGAAGAGACAGGCTTTTCCTATTTTGGCTGGTGAGCCTCTCCTGTGGAGTTCGTCCAGACCCTCCATTGGAATCGTCGGCTTCACGGCCTACTCTGAGGATTTTGGACTCTGCGTTCCCGCGGTCACCTGAGACACTTATAAATTTTATATTTGTGAGTGTTCCCTGTTGATTCTGTTTCTCTAGAGAACCCTAACTAATACAGTGCATATATATTTATAATTATGTCTTCATGTTGAGTTGACCCCTTTAATGGTCATCTTTCTTCTTTGTAATAGGTTTAACCAGAAGTCTATTTTATCTGATCTTAGCATAGCTATCTAAGGTCTCTTTTTGTTATTACTTCCATGGTGTATTTTTTCCTATTCTTTCTCTTTCAATCTACTTATGTCTTTGAATTCAAGTTAAAAAGTCTCTTATAAACAGCGTATATTTGGATCATCCTTTTTTATCCATTCTGCCAATTTCTGCCTTTTAACTGGATAGTTTAATCCATTTACATTTAAAGTCACTACTGAAAATGTAGGACTTTATTCTGCCATTTTTATATCCCTTAATTCTTCCATTAATGTCTATTTTCATATTTATTGGACTTTTTTTTGTATTGTGACATAGTGAGTCCCATCACATTTCTATCTAGATATATTTTTCTTTATGTTCCTTGTGATTACCATGGGGTTAAAATTTAACATTCTAAACATATAACAATCATATTTGATTTGACACCAACTTGACTTCAATAGCCTAATATACTTTTTTCCTATACCCCTCTAATCTGAGGTCTTTATTTCTTTGGGCCACTTTGAACCATTGTCTAATGTCCTTTCCTTTCAGTCTGAAGAATGCTCTTTAGCATTGCTGGTAGTACAGGTCTGGTGGTGATGAACTGCCTCAGCTTTCATTCATCTGGGAATGTCTTAATCTGTCCTTGCTTTCAAAAGACAATCTTTCCAGATATAAAATTATTGGTGAGCAATTGTTTTCTTTCAGCACTTTAAGTATTTCTACCCACTGTCTTCTTGCCTTCATGGCTTCTGATGAAAAATTGGCTCTTAATCTAATTGGGACTTTTCTCTTGCAGCTTTCGGAACTCTCTCCTTATCTTTGCCTTGAACAGTTTGATCAGTATGTGACCGGGCATATTTTTCTTCAAGTTTCTCTTGTTTGGTGTTTTCTATGCTTTTTGGAGGTGTATATTCACATCTTTTGCTAAGTTTGGGAAGTTCTCTGTCATTTTTTATTTGAATATTCCTTCTGCCCCTTTCTCTCTTTCTTCTTCTTCTGGGACTCCTATAATGTGAATATTATTACACTTGATGGTGTCTCAGAAGTCTCAGGTTATTTTCAGTTTTTAAAATCTTTTTTCTTTTTGCTCCTCAGCATTGCTCATTTCAATTGTTTTGTGTTTGGAAGCAGTGATTCTTTCTTCTGCCAATCTGCTGTTGAAATGCTTCTGGGAATTTTCCTTTTCAGTTATTGTGGTCTTCAACTCCAGTAGTTCTATCTGGTTCTTTTTTTTAAATTACTATCTCTTTATTGATACTCTCATATTATTCATTCATTGTTTTCCTGATACCCTTTAGTTCTTTCTTTGCATTTTCCTTCATCTCATTGAGCATATTGAAGATCATTTTTTTTAAAGACTTTGTCCAGAATTTCCACAGTCTGGTCTTCTTTATAAATATTTTCTGGATTTTTATCCTCTTCCTTTAGATGGATTGTCATTTCTTCTTTCTTTGTCTTGTAATCTTTTGTTGCATACTGTACATTTTAATATTTTAAAATGTTAACTCTAGGATTTATTCCCTGAGATCTCTGCTTCTTGAGTTTGTAACCATCTGGTGATTTGCTAGTTTTTCTTGAGTGTCAGGAGCTACAAAACCAAGCAAATTTAAGCAAAAGTCACCTTTCATCGTCTTTTCAAATTGACTTTGCATAGGCTGGTGCTCTCCATCAGAGAAGGTCACCCCAAGGTGAATACAAAGTGCAGGGTCCCCCCTGTCTTTCCTGGGCCTATTTCTTGTCCTGGGCTTGTTCTTGCTCATGTTCTTAAGAATTCCTTTGTTAATAAGAGCTTGAACATCCCCTCTACTTCCCAGGAAATACTTAAAGTAGGTAAGCAGTTGTGTGAGGGTGGGGGATGCATGAAGTGTTTCCCAAGTCAGAAAGGCTAGGGACTCACAAAACGTGCACCAGCCAGTTCCAGACTGCCCTATGGAGAAGATAAGGGAGGAGCCAAGATGTCCTTTCAAGGCTCTCTCATACTGCTAATGCAACCTTTCAACTGTCCTCTGCTGCTCTGAGGGAATGAACCATCTTTAAGTCTCCTCCAGCCCCTTTGTCTGGGACTGGTTGGAACAATGGTGACCTCAGAGATGGGGGTAGGTTTAATGGAGTGTGGTAGGGGAATGTGATTTGAAGTAGCTAAGCAAAAAACAGTGATCAGCGATCAGCCCATGCCCCACCTCTCCTGGACCTTGGGGAATTGGATTTTTATGACTCTCTTTGGCACCAACAAGCTGGTCATCAGAGTAGGGGCTGGGCACCAGTAACTGCTGCAGGAGAGCAATTTACTGGTATTTACCTTAATTTACTAGCCTCTTCCTCTTTCTCTTCCTTGTATGCTGAACAGTGTCCTCCTGGACTCTGGAGTTTTAAAATAGTTGATTCAGATAGATCATGTCTAATAGTCGTTCCAGTGGTGTGACTAAGTCCTGGAGCTTCCTACTCCACCATCTTCCCACAATTTTGTACATTAATTTTGACCTTTAAAAAATATTGCATTAAAATATACTGATCTTGATCAGTGAGCTCTTTGGCATCCCCGTAAATTTTGTGCCCAAGTCCCTATCTTGCTTCTTCCCAGCCCTGGACCTGTGCCAGCTCACAAGGTCTTCTCTAATCCATGGCTGCCTGCCCTCCAGAGCCTTAGCCATGCTATTCTGCATGAGCTGCTCAGCCTCCAAGCAGCTGGGCCACTTTTCTCCCGTCCTCTTTCGCCATCAGTAAATGTGTCCCATCTTTCATAGAGACATAAGATGGCTCTGAGGGTAAACTCAACTTTTCCATTATATATTGTTTCCCTATTGAGTGTCTGCTGCTTCTGGAGAGAAAGTGACTTTCTCAGGGCAAGAGAATAGGAGCAATACTTCCTGGTCCAGGGCTTCCCAGGGGCAGAGGTTTTATTCTGACTGGGAGATTCAGCAGCATCTAATCTCTTTCCCCTTCTCCCTCTTTTTAAATCCCACAGGTATCTTCACTCATGGGCTCAATAATGTGACACATTCATTTAATAGTAACAATAGTGATAAAATAATAGAGACTGTTATCAAGCCGTGAGTGTACATTCAAGAACAAAGGCAAGTAGTGGTTGAGTATTCATTTAAATTCCTGTTAACTTGCCAAGGGATTATAAACTATGGCTCTGGGTTCAGCTTACTAGGTTCAAATCTAATTTGGCCATTTTCGAGCTGGGTGACTCTGGGCAAATAAGTTAACCCTCCCTAAGCCTCAGCTTCCTCTGCTGTAAAATGGGAATAGTAAGAGTTCCCATCTTGTAGGTAGAGCTTTTCACATACAGCCCCAAGCATGATGCTTGACACATAACAAGTGATGAGTCAATGTTAGTGTGGCAGAGCGTGTAATTATCTTCCAAAATTTATTCTCTCCTTCTTCTACATTGCTAGAATCACTTATTTTCTGGACACATGGCCATCTACAATAAAGACTATTTCCCAGCTTATTTTGCAGGTTGGTGTAGTGATATGCTAAGTTCTGACCAGGAGGATTGTGATGGTTTGGGGGCTTTCTGGATTTCAGAAATCAAATTCTTAAAGCTGATCCATTCCTATGGGTGTAGACCTGTTGTGGGCGGGAAATTTTCGTTAGTTTGTTTCAGTTGCAGCATGCCTCAGGTGGGTCTGAATCCTCTTACTGGAGTCCTTTACGAGAGGATAAAATTCAAAGGAACGCACACACAGAGAAGGACACAGAAGACAGAGAAAAAACCACACACACACACACACACACACACACACACACACACACACACACACACACAGAAGCTTAGAAAGAAAGTTGCAGAAGCTCAGAGAAAAAGCCATGGAAGCCAGAAGCTGAATGCAACAAAGCCTAGAAGAGATGGAAGAGTACAGCAGATCTGAAGTATATATTATTATGTTGTATATTATGCTGCCACATACCCTGTCATGTCACAGAGAAGTCCCATATTGTTGGCGGCCAGTCTTCAAGAAGAAGTTATCGTCTTGATAATGCCTTGATTTGGACATTTTCATGACCCCAGAACTGTAAGCTTGTAAGTTAATAAATCCTCATTGTAAAAGCCAACCTAGTTCTGGCATTTTGCATTTCATCAGTTTTAGCATACTAAAAGAAATATGGAAATAGATGCTGCATGTGCAACTTCTTGGAAGGATCCTTCAGGGAGAAGATATACTTGCTCTCCTCTTCCCTTTCTCTTTCTTGTTGGAATATGAATTTGATGGCTGGAGCCTAAGCAGCATTCCTGGACTATGAGGTAAAAACTTAGTGTTTGGAGGGTGGAACAGTGAGATAGAAAGCATGTAGGTCCCCAGTGATCTTGAAACCACCATACCAGATCTAGACTGCTTTTGTTTATATGAGAGACAAATAAACTTCTACCTTATTTGAATTACTATTTCTAAGCATAACTGAGGTGCTTAGTTATTAATATTTCTGCCTTAAATAATATGAATAATCCCAATATTTAGAGTTATAGCCTTGTCATATGCTACAGCCCCTACCCAGTCCATTCCTTCTGTTTTAGTTAGTAAGCTGCTGGAATGTGATAAATCAAAAGCTTAATGGCTTTTAAAAAGGGGAATTTATTAAGTTGCAAGTTCACAGTTCTAAGGCCATGAAATTAATGCAAGGGTATAAGAATGTCCAATCAAAGGCATCCAGGGAAAGATACCTTGGTTTAAGATGGTTGATGACGTTCAGGGTTTCTCTCTCAGCTGGAAAGGCACATGGAAACATCTGCTAGCTTTCTCTCCAGGCCTCTTCAGCGGCTTCCCTGAAGCTCTGTCTGTTCTGTTGGCTCTGTTGGTTTGGTGACTGTAAAGCTTTTTCCAAAATGGCTCCCTCTTAAAGGGCTTTCCACCTTGAGTGAGTGGAGACACATCTTCATGGGAACCATCTAATCAAAAGTTACCACTCACAATTGAGTGGGTCATATCTCCATGGAAACAATAAAAAAATTCCCACCCAGCAATACTGAACAAGGATTAAAAGACATGGCTTTTCTGGGGTACATAATAGCTTCAAACCAGCATACCCTCTCCACTGGCCTGGCAAAGAAAACCTTTTGCAATCCTTTCTGAAATATTATCAAATTCCTCTAGTTTAAGGCCTCAGAAAAAAGGCAGCCAAGGGAGTGAGTGTGTGTGTGTGTGTGTGTGTGTGTGTCAGGGTTGGGAGTATTTTCTACTATTTGAACAACTTTGTCTCATAAAGTCATATTGTTGTTTTGCCTTTCTAGAAAAAAACTGTCTCCTCAAACTTAGGGCGAGAATCCCTCTTTTCTGAAGCCAATGCCATCTTCCTTAGGCCCAGCTATTAACCAACAAATTATAACATGATTTTCTGGAAACACTGCAAAGAGTAGATTTTTCTCCACTCATAAAGAGAGCAGAGCAATCAATTCCAATTTCACCCTTACAGCTGCCTGTGCACTGGGAGGGGTGACTGCATTATCAGTAATGGGAAATGTGCTTGGAAAATGATACTTGGCCTTCATTACCAAGTGATAATTATGAGCTGTGAGTCCAGAAATCTTACTGTCCTGATCCTGCTCTTCCATTGCTAGGGATTTCCACATACACAATGGGGAGAATGGACCTTGGCAGATTTAAAAATATATACATATCTATACTCATTTAAGGTGGAAAGGCAGAAGAAGTTATCGTCCTGATAATGCCTTGATTTGGACATTTTCATGTCCTCAGAACCGTAAGCTTGTAAGTTAAAAAAACTGTAAGCTTGTAAGTGATCATTCCACTTTTGTTTTGAACAAAGGAGGAAACCAGCCCACTCTGATGAAAATAATTTCTATGTAGTGAGCATACTACTGACATTTGTTCTCTTCTAGACACAGAGTCTAGACCTGAGGTTGATCATTTGTGGCATGCCCTGGGCTGACTTGTAGACATGCAGAGATCTACATCTGCCCCCCACTTTCAGGCACAAGGCTGACAGTCCCCCCACAGCATTCCCCTTCCCAGCACCCATGCATCCATGTGGGCACCTAGTTCCAATCATTTGGAGAATCACAGGCTCAGTCCTATAAACGAAGGGGCCCTAGAGGTCATCTCCCTCTTTGTTACAGAATGTGTGCTCTGAGATCCACCAGCCATGACATCACCTAGGAACATGTTAGAAATACAGGCTCTCCAACTCCACCCAGCCCTATCAAATCACAATGTGCCTTTGAACAAGACTTTTGGGCATCCTAGAGCTTGGGAGGCACCAATGTAGTATAATTCCCTCCTCTTTCTCCACCTCCCAAAGTCACCACTTCTCTCATCTTTACGATTGCATCTTTACCTTCTTTGAGGATTAACAAAGGAAATTCAGTCTCCCTCTTTTTCTCAAACATCTTCCCCACTAATGGGGCAGAAGGACAGGACAACTTGATACCACACTTTTGAAAGTTTGACTTACTCTCTCAAATCTAAGCTCTCAAGATGCTCCTGCTTGCCTTATGGCATGGTTGTTCCCAGTCCACCAGGCTTGTCCTGACTTGTTCCTGAAGATGATAGCTGGTATGGAGCCAGATTTTCCAGTTTTGGAGCTGCAGTGCTCCCAAACCTGCATGAGTAGGAGACATGTCCCTGGGAGCCTCACCCAGGGGAAGTTGTTATCCAAAGCTGGTGGGTCTGGGGTTAGTCATGGAGAGGGAGCAAAACGAACCAGAAAGCTAGGATAGCTGAGCAAAAGCAGAATAGGGCTTTGGGCCAATGTCCTACCAGCCAATCCTAAAATCAACCAACAGAAATCAAGTATTTGCTTTGAGAAAGGCAGAGAGGTGAATCGTGTGAAGTTATCCTTTTAGAATTTGTGGCAGTCACCTTGCCCCTCACTCTCTCTACTTCTCTGTACCTAATCTTTTGCACACTGGCCTTAAAATTCAGCATTATTAAAAATAACAGGGTATAGTGAGCTCTTACATTGTATGATGGTGAAGAAGTGATGGCCCTCGTATTCCAGTTCAAAATGGAGTTGGAGACATTTGGGAGCAATTGAAATTAAAGGTGACCAGAGATGGAGCCATGACATAGACACAGGTGACAGGAGAGATGGGTCTCATATGTGGGAACGTGGCCAAATACCCTGCTGTCAGCCCAAAGCCCATCAGCCTTGCCTCCCTCTTACTAACATCACCTTAATTTTGTTTAGGTCCTGGGTGGTTTTTTAGTTTGCTAAACCTGCTGAAATGCAATATACCAGAAATGAGTTGGCTTTTAACAATGGGGATTTATTAAGTTACAAGTTACAGTTCTAAGGCCATGGAAATGACCAAATTAAAGCATCAACAAAAGGATACCTTTACTGAAGAAAGGCTGATGGCATCCAGGTTTCCTCTGTCACATGGGAAGGCATCTGCTGGTCGTTTGCTCCCAGGTTCTGTTGCTTTTAGGTTCCACGTGTCCTTGCTTGCTTTTCTGGGGATGTTTCTCTTAGTGTCTCTGGGGCTTTTCTCTCTCTGTGTGTTCTTCACTTAGTTTCATCTCTCTTCTCTGAGTTCCCTCTAATAAAGGGCTCCAGTATAAGACTCACCTCGAATTGAGTGGGTCACATCTCCATAGGAACAACCTAATCAAAAGGTCCCACCCATAATAAGTCTGCCTCCAAAAAATGGATTAAAAGAACGTAGGCTTTTCTGGGGCCCATAACAGATTCAGAGCAGCACAGGGGGTCACAGGGCAGTTGGAGCTTCTCTAACTTTGGCAAGTTGAACATGCTAATGAAGAAAAGAAAGTCTTTATTCTTTCTAAAAACATCATCATCAGAAGTAATCAAACTCCCTTTTCACCCTTTTATGTGTTGTTGTTGTCTTTGTTCTGTGTCCTCCCATTGGAACCCTCAACAGCAGGGATTCAGCCGTATTTTTTCATGCTGCTCCCCAACACTTCGGAACACTGTCTGGCCAGGGGGAGGCATTCCACAGAAGTACACAGAAGGATGAGCAAGGCATCTCATTTCAATTCAGCAGATAATGATTAGTTGCCTGTTGTGTGCCAGTCTCCCCATGTTGGGCCCTGGGGATACTATCATAAGTAGACTCCAATCTGGAAAGACAAACACACAACCCGACATGACAAGTGTGACCAAGGTTCTAAAGGTGACCAGATGCAGGGAGCTGGCTGCTTAGTAAGCCTTGGTCTGGAAGGTGTTGGGAAAGGCCTCCTCGAAGTACCCGTATAAATGGATAGGTGGGGGGGGTGTAGAAGGGAGAACTTTCCAGGCATAGGTAACAGCCTGGAGACCCTGAAAAGAGAGGGCAAAGGGCCAGTCCCAGGACCTGGAAGATGGTCAAACTTGCAGGAAGACAGATGGGGACGGCGTGGTGAGGTGAAGTAAGGACCACCCAGAAAGGAGGGTTAGATCAATGAGGCAGAGCTAACAGAACAAAGAGGGGAAGCAGTCTGGGGATCTGCAGGGGACAAGATCCAGTCAGGGTCAGGTGACCAGGAGCCCCACCTGGGGGTGAAGGGCAGTGCTGGGACCTGGGAACTGTGGGAGCTTGTGCATGATTATTGATTTGACCTGACTGCAAACACTTTTCCTCCAAGTCCTGGCCCAAAGCCCAAAGTCAAGTGAGCAGTGCAGGTCTAACTCAGAGCCAGAAGAACAGTGGCTGCAGTCACCCTGACTCCAGTAGTAGCACAGGGAGGGACTTCTGGGACAGAATTGCTAGGAGTAGGGGTGGGAATGGGGAGGGGGTGGATGGGAGTGAGGGGTAGGGTGGGTGGGGAGGAGCTGCAATGCTATGGAACATTGCTTTGAAATCCAAGCTGGCATTGCACGTAGCCTTTGAAGAAAGTGCTGCATTTGTTTCTCATTTGTTTTATTGATGTGCTCTTTTAATTTCAATTAAAATAATAGCATAGAGATGTCTGAGGCCCTTCCTGGGGGAGCTCTATGCCCTGAATTTAGCTTCATTAATGGAGCCATCGAGACAGCAGCTCCTTCTCCTCTTCCCTTAGTCTCGCCCACCCAATCTTCTTCCAGAAATATTTTGAGCTCCAGCAGGATTTGCTATTTCAATTCCATTCAGTAAGCATTTATGCAACACCCGCTGTGTGGATAGGGTCAAGGAGGATGCATAGATAAATGAGAGAGCCCTAGCTCAGGGTAGGGGACAGAGAACTGCACAAAAGTTTGGGGCTCCAACAGGGTTCAAGCACTCAGAAGGAATCTGGGTCCAGGAAAGTTTCTACTAAGTTGGTATATTAGTTAGGGTTCTCTAGAGAAACAATCAACAGGGAACACTTACAAATATAAAATTTATAAAAGTGTCTCATGTGACCACGGGAATGCAGAGTCCAAAATCAGCAGGGCAGGCTGTGAAGCTGACAATTCCAATGGAAGGTCTGGGTGAACTCCACAAGAGAGGCTCACCGGCCAAAGCAGGAAGAGAGACTGTCTCTTCTGAATCCTCCTTAAAAGGCTTCCTGTGATTAGATTAAGCATCACTCGTTGCAGAAGACACTCCCCTTTGGCTGATTACAAATGGAATCAGCTGTGGATGCAGCTGATGTGATCATGATCTAATTCTATGAAATGTCATTGCAACAGACAGGCCAGCACTTGCCCAACCAGACAAACAGGTATCACCACTTGGCCAAGTTGACACATGAACCTGACCGTGACAGTTGGCAACTTGCAAGGAGGCTTGCAGACAAGCATTGCTTTGATAGGTGAAGAAGAGAGCCCAAGCATTGGGATCAGCACATGCGAAAAGTCCAGAGGAGTAAACACACCACAGTCAGGGAAGTACAAGATGTCTGCCGTAAAAAATACTACAGAGTAGTTGGCTTAAACAGCAGAACCCTCCTGTTTCATGGTTTTGGAGGTTAGAAGTCCTAAATCAAAGGACTAGACAGTGCTTCTTCTTAAAGGGCAGAATCCTCTCCAGGCCTCTCCTGGCTTCTAGAAGGTAGTTGGCATCCACAGCGGCATCACTCAATCTCTGTCTCTGTCCCATGGCCCTCTGTCTGTCTGCATCCAAATTTCCTCTTATAAGGACACCTTGGATTAGCACCCACCCTGACCCTATTTGGCCTCATCTTAGTGAACAACATCCTCAAAAACCCTATTTGCAAATAAACTCACATTCACAGGGCGGGGGGTTTAGACTTGCACATGTCTTACTAAGGGACACAATTTGATCTTTAACAGGTGGGACACTCAGAGGGCTGCAGCTCGAAAAGTCTTAGGGGCCCATTGTGGTGGCTTTACTTGCCATAGTTGTGTTAGAATCGTTCATCGGGCAAGGAGAGGCCACTGAAGGCTCTGAGGAGTGGAACAACGGGATCTGACATGAGATCTATGAAGATAATATCTCTGACAGTGCAATGGGCAGAGTGAAGAGGCAAGAAGTTGGAGATACAGGGACCAGGAGGGTGATAATTTGAGTAGCTATGCAAGATTTCCAGGCTGTGAGCCTGGAAAGGAAAGGTTAAATGCAAGCTCTAAGAGAGGGCAGTGTTAATCAGCTCTGCATGAGATGAAATTTATAAATAATGTAATCTACCTACTCTTATAATGCCAGAAATGAGATTGCACTAAGTATAACATGAAGGAGAAAGAGAGAAAGGAATTTACAATAAAATGATACGCACTTGAGGATGAAGTAGTCAGATATTTTCACTGATACTAAAAATAAATCATTATGAGTTCAACAAATGCAAAATGATATAATGTGGAGTATTTTGTACAACAATTCAAGTAGATTGACCCTGAAGTTCCTAGTGGACCTCTCTGTGTAGTCCTCATGAATATCCTGGAAATATACGAGCATCCACAGTATCAAATGTGGTAGAGTTTGGGTAAACTGAAGACTGATAAAAGGCCACTGAATTTGGCAATAAAGTATTAGAGAACAAAGAAATAGAAGTAACAGATATTAAGAGTTTGGATCGTTGCCAGGAGTGGGAAGTGGGGAAGGAGTATGGATACAGTGTGTGTGTTTGTGT
Source organism: Myrmecophaga tridactyla (assembly GCA_004026745.1). Taxonomy (NCBI): domain Eukaryota; kingdom Metazoa; phylum Chordata; class Mammalia; order Pilosa; family Myrmecophagidae; genus Myrmecophaga; species Myrmecophaga tridactyla. The sequence continues at coordinate 92,539 of PVIY010003113.1, forward strand.
GTGTGTGTGTGTGTGTGTGTGTGCACGTATCTGTAGAGGTGGATGGGTAAATAGAGTAGGAGCAAATGAGGGTGAATCACAGTTCATTTGACACAAGTCCTACTTAGAATTTACAGAATTCTACCATAGTCAACTGTGGTAGATTGAATCATGTATCCAACAAAGACATGTTCTTAATCTTAATCCACATTCCTATGGGTATGGGGGAACCAAAACCATAATTTGGTTTTGGCTGACGGAAGCTCTGAACATGCAGCTGCCTGCATAATCCAAAGACCCAGTTAATTGTTAAGTTTGTTTCTTGTGTTAGTTTTCAAGTTACCAAAATGCAATATACCGGGCGGGCCACAGTAGCTCAGCAGGTAAGAATGCTTGCCTGCCATGCCCGAGGACCCAGGTTCGATTCCCGGTGCCTGCCCATGTTAAAAAAAAAAAAAAAAAGCAATATACCAGAATAGGAGCAGCTTTTAAAAGGGGAAATTTAATCAATTACAAGATTACAGTTCCAAGCCTTTGGAAATGTCCAAACTAAGGCATCCAGGGAAAGATACCATAATTCAAGAAAAGATACCGTAGTTCAAGAAAGGCTGATGCATCTGGAATGTCTCTGTCAGCTGAGAAGGCACACTTGTCCCTTTCTCCTGGGCTCTGTTGTTTTCAGCCTCTGTTCCTGTGGGGGTTCCTCACTTTGCTTCTCCGGGGCTAGCTTTCATCTCTTGGCTTCCCTTGGCTTGCTCCAGGTTCTGGCTTGCTTAACATCTCATGGTGACATCTGCTAGGCTCCAAGCATCTCCAAACATCCGTGTCTCTGTTTTCCAAATGTCGGCATCTGTGACAGCTCTCCTCATAAGATTCTGTAGGCACTCCTTCTGTCAGCTCTGAGGTTTCTGTCATTTGTGACTCCCTCCAAAATATTTCCTCTTTTAAAGGGTTCCAGTAAACTAATAAAGACCCACCTCAGAATGGGTGGAGTCACATCTCCATCTAATCAAATGCCACACCCACAACTGGGTGTGCCACATCTAATCAAAAGTTTCCAGCATACATTACTGAATCAGGATTAAAAGAAACAGCTGCTCTGCCAGACTGAATCAGAATTCAAACATGGCTTTTCTGAGCTACATAATACTTTCAGGAGGGAAAAATACACAAATGGTTCTTTGAACAAACACCAGACCCCTTAGTGGTTTGATGTCCTTCTTTACCCTGTATGACTTCATGTTATCACATACTCCTTTAAATTTCCTCAATCTGTAACCCCTTCCACATGTAGACTGAGTAGTAAGAAACCACCCCATATGTCATGAGACACCTTCTAAGTGTATGATCTTATACATAATGAAATGTCCTTGTCTCAGGCCCCTATTTCTGGCCCTTGTGATTTTCCCCTAACTATGGGGTACTTCTTATGATACTCCAACTGGCCATGGAGCTACTGTCTCTATCTTGAATAAGTTCTCATAAGCTTAACAACGCAGTTGGTACCTGGTGTTTTCTTCGGTCTCACTGTGGGAATCTCTGTGTTTGGGGGCCTGGGTTGGAACAGGGTGTGAGTTTATTTGTAAATTGGACCCTTTGATGATGTGGCCCCACTGAATCTGAGTGGGCTTCAATTGTTTTACCAGAATGCTTTATATGCAGAAGAAATGTGGATGCGGTAAGTCGGAGATGGTCACAGGGAGAAGGTAGGAGTCATTGGAAACTGGAAGAGCAGACACAAGGAGAGGGCGCTCTCCATGTGGCAGAGGCAGAGGTGCAACTCAGGGAACCCCAAGGATTGAGGCAAGCCAGCCCGAGAATGCAACAGATTTGGGGGAGAAAGCATCATCTTGATGAGACCATGATTTTGACGTTTAGCCTTCCAAATTAGAAGCCAATACATTCCTGTTGTTAAGCCACCCCATTGCATGGTATTTTTCTTAGCAGCTCTGGCAAACTAAGACACTAACATTTAAAAACATCTGTTAAATTAATTTTTTTTAAATCTATGGTATATTTTTTCTTAAGAAATTTGGAAGTCACCTAGTCCAGTGTTCCCAAATCAGACACTTTCTTACTGTCCATTGAATCTAAGCCTCATTAGCCTTCCAGTAAAATGGGAGGTAATTTGGTTAAGAATGCATTGGGAATTTACTTGTCGAATGGAGAGGACAGCAGAGGTTTCTGTCGGATTAAGGGTCCTTGCAGAGACATGGGCAGGAGATCACAAATTTCATTTCTTTGTATTCAGGAAAAGAAAATGTGATATATATTTTTAAGCAGTAGCCCACATGGCACCAGGATTGAAACTCATGTAGGTTTTATCGGTGACGTTAGAATACTTAGAGACTGACCTTTAGAGTTCCCTCCAAGACAGCACTGACCCTCAGCCCCTCCCTCCCAGCCTGCGGTGGAAAAATTCATCTAATTCCATTTTATGTCTCCGACCTGCTGTGCTGATTACGTTGCTTTTCTCTCATTCACCCAATTGTTTACTACAGCTGAATCAAGCTGACATTTTGATAATAAAGTCCAGGACGAGCCGAGATTTCAAATTTGGCGTCTTTTTTCCCTAATATGATTTTCATTGATTCTAAGAGTCGTTAGAACAGCCGTGGCACTTTTACAATTCCCAGAAAGGGACTCAGATGTTCTTTTGAGCGCCTGTGTGAAAACACTCTCTTTGTACAAAGATGGCTTAGATTTCTTCACAGCTTCCTTTCCTGAAACAGCTCAGGAAGCATAAATAGGTTGGGGGATGGGGCCTGTGGCATATGGAAGCGTTTTGTAATTTTGAGGCAACCAAACAAAATAGATCATTCAGAATGATTTTATTTGCTGTGGCTCCATCATCGTGGGCGCAAAATCTCCTCCACTTCTTTAACCAGCCTCTGTAGCCCCTTGAATTACCTCGTCACTAGAAGAAAATAGGATTTCTCACCTATAGATGGTGAAGAGAGAAGAAGCCAGCCTGAACATTAGGTAGAAATTACTTGTCAAGTTTGATCAATTCAGAGAAAATCCAAATCCCCTTTGAAAAGGCACAGTTGATATTTGAAGATTAGTTGGGGTGTCCTTATAGATCCATTGTTTGGCTAAATTGTCCGCATATGCAGCATATTTGCTAAATGAATGATACATTTGCATCTAAATGGTCCGTAAATAATTTGATTCTGCCCCAGACAGTGCAATAAACAAGGCCCCTCCCCCTTGTGGATTTACCAGACCTGCGGGAGGACAGACTTCTCTCTTAGTGTTTCAACGGTGGGGTTATCTGACAAGGTACTGGGGAAAGAGTACATGAATCTATTAACGAGAACCAGTCTCCATTATCTGCTGAGATTTGAGTGAGCGGGCAGAGAAATCTTTCATAATGCACACCTTTTGGCCTCCAGCTCTCTGGGCAAAAAATAAAAATAAAATTACATAAGAAATAAGAGCCGAGAGTTTGAACGGGAAGCCCCGTGCCCCTTTCCTGGACGCTGTTGGCTGTAGCAATTCTGCTTTGCACACGGGGGGGTGGTGGGAGTTGTTAATTACCATCTGTGTGCTGCTTTTGATGAGACCATTAAATACCTGTTCCTCTCATCTGGCCCCTTATGAGTATTTATAGCACACACGGGGGTGTGGGGACCACAACTGACAATTGAATTGATGCCTCAAAGCCCCTAGCTACCGAGATAACACAACTAGGTATTAGGATCACACAAATCTCTCCCTCCATGTCCGAGCTGATGAGTTCCAGCTCTTAATTTGAGAGGTAGGGGATTTGATGATGGCACTGACAGTTGCCAGTTTCCATTTGCAGTAATGTCATGCCTGTTATGTCAAAACTGTGCCTTTTTATCACCTCCTTTCATAGGATTTGTGATGTTCAGTTCTTTTAAAAGTCTCTGGTGGGATAGTATCCCTTGAATTTAAAAAGTTCAGTATATTTGATCTGGTTTTACATGAATGAAATATAGAAGACAGTTCTTGGCTTTACAAAAGGATTTGCAATGGGATTCTTTAAGTAATAAATATATGTGGCACTTAGTGTGTGATTCAGTTCACTGTTTCAGAACTTGGTCTCTGGCTAAAATGCTGTCTATTTAAAGGGCTTTGATGCTTCTTACTTTGATGTGGTCAAAAATTGTTTCCCAGCTTGCACTAGCCATGGGGACAGTCAAGAATTCAGCTGATGGTCTCAATGGACCTAGGGCCCAAATTCAACCATGTGGGCAAATAATCAATTAATCATGACTCCATAATAAATCTTTAGTAAAATCTCTGGCCTTTGAAGCACAGGTGAGCTTCCCTGCTAGGCAGAACTCTGTGTATATTGTTACACATTGTCACCCAGAGGAGATGATATGATCTGTGACACCACAGGGAGAGGACAGCTGGAAGCTCCACATTCAGACCACTTCCAAACACCGCTTTGGGCATCTCTGGACCTAAATGCAGCCAGTAGTAAATGCACCCATGAGTTTAATAGGTTTCATGAGCCCCATGAGTCTTTCTAGCCAGTTATCAAATTTGAGTGTGGCTTTTGGGAAAGCTCTAAACTTGAAGTTGGTGTCAGACTGAGAGTGGTTTTATGTGGATTCTCCCCTCTAACTTTGTAGTTGGACCCTAACTCCTTGCAGGTGGGGCCAGAAGTCCTGAGCAGTGTGATTATTAAGTTACTAAGTTCACGTGTCAGTTTGGCCAGGTGATGGTGTCCAGTTGTTCGGTCACGGAAGCACAGGCCTGGTTGTTACTGTGAGGATATTTCATGGATTAAAATCATCAGTAAATTGATTGCATCTATGGCTGATCACATTTACAATCAACTGAGGACATTGCCTTCAGCAATGAGAGAAGTCTTATCCAATCAGTTGAAAACCTTAAAAGAAGAAGTGACAATTTCAGCAGTAAGAAGAGAGAATTCCCATCTCTATTTCAGTTACCCAGATTCTCCTGGGGCATTCATCGAAAACCTTCTTCAGAGTTTCCAGCTTGCAGCCTGCCCTAATGAATTTGGACTTGCCCATCAGTCATGTAAACTAATTTGTATTATAAATCACATAATATTTATATTATATATATATATGTCTATATATCTTATCGGTTCTGTTTCTCTGGAGAGCCCTAATACAAGTAGACTTGGAAGTTGGCAATCTGGGATTTGTGCCCTTAACTTTGCAATTTGGCTAATCCCAGGTATTACTCTACTGACCTTCTACACAATTATGGACATTTAGAGTGATAAAGGACCCCAGGAATCACCTAGTCTCACCCTCTCATTTTTCTAGTCCAAGCCTAAAGAGGCTAAATGAGTCACTCAAGGTATCCCAACTAGTTGGGGGCAGAGCTGGGATTAGAATCCAGCTATTCTCTCATTCTATTGCTCTTTTCATTATTTAGTGCTTAACATCAAACTCTCTTCCCCTTGAATGAATCCTATCATTTTCAACAATCCCTTCTACCATCTCCAATCCTGTTGCATCTATTTGAATGTTAGCTGTTGAGTGTTCTAGTATAGGAGCTAGCAAACCATAGTGCGTTGGGACAAATCCAGCCCATTGTCTATTTTTGTAAGTAAAGTTTTATTGGAACACAGCCTCGTTCATTCATTTATGTATTGTGTATGGCCGCGTTCACATTGCATTGACAGAACTGAGTGCCTGTAACAGTGGCCATAGGGTCTACAAAACCTAAAATATTTAAAGTTTGCCAACTTGTGTTCTAGTGGATTAAATGGGTTGATAATCTTGGATGTTATTTCCAAGTTCTCCAGGGCAATAAAATCAAACTCTCTCTCTTGAGAGGTGGATGGGTTGGTTTGCAGCAGCTTCATATAAAATCAGTCTCCTCATTTCAGGGTTCCTCTCTTGTGAAGTAACCCCACTTTGGGAGCAGACAACACCTGGCATCCATGTCATACTATGTGGCACCCTACAGGACTCGGGACCAGGGACACCTGCAGTGTTTATTATAATGTTCCTGTTGCTGTAAACGATGAACTGTCTAAATCCATTTAGGCTCTCTGTCTCCTTCTGGCTGAATCAACAGGAACAAAACAAGCCATCCTAGCAGCTGCCACCAGGTAGCCTCCTACGAACTGCTTGACTGCTTGACAGTTGTCTGATGCTGATTTAGGTGCATTTGTTTTGTTTCCTCAACTTGAATGAGGAGTTGCTTGAGGACAGGGACTAGTTTTTCTCTTCCTCTGGATCCTCCAATAGGCCCCACGTATAATAGCCGTTCAATAATGTTTTGTCACACTAAGGACACCCATTTGTCCTGTCCAGAAATGCTCTTCAAATGGTACACAAGGACTGGGGATGGCTTTCTAAACTGCCATGGTTTCCCTCTGCCCAAGTACTTGTCTTGTCCAATCTCCTGGGCTTTGGAATCTCGAGCCATCCCAGTTTTGTTAAGAAGTAAAGACAAGTTTTGCCCCACCTAAGTTCACCATGAATGTATTTGGGGGCTGTTCTAGTTTGCTAGCTGCCCGAATGCAACACACCAGAGACGGATTGGCTTTTAATAAAAGGGGATTTATTTCATTAGCTCTTCAGAGGAAAGGCAGCTAACTTTCAGCTGAGGTTCTTTCTTACGTGGGAAAGCTCCGGGTAATCTCTGCTGGCCTTCTCTCCAGGCCTCTGGGTTCCAACAACTTTCCCTGGGGTGATTTCTTTCTCTATCTCCAAAGGCCTGGACTGAGCTGCGAGTGCTGAGATGATGTATGCTGAGCAGCTTGGGCTGTGCTACGTTGAACTCTCTCATTTAAGCACCAGCCAATTAAATCAAACATCATTCATTGCAGTAGGCACGCCTCCTAGCCAACTGCAGATGTAATCAGCAACAGATGAGGTTCACGTACCATTGGCTCATGTCCACAGCAACAGAACTAGGTACCTTCACTGGCCAAGTTGACAACTGAATCTAACTACCACAGGGGCCTAGGGAAAATAATCCACCACCTTGTGGTCAGAGGGTATTGGCCAGACACCCTTGGCTCCCCAGATCAGGGGCAGACACTTTCTTTTGAGTGTTAGCAACTTGTACCCACAATAAAATGAATGCACTTTATCACCTCTTCTCGTCTCATTTGGCCAGTTTTAGCAAATAAAGATACAGGATATCCAGTTAAATTTGGATTTCAAATAAACAACAAATACATTTTTAGTTTAAGTATCTCCCAAATATTGCATGGGAGATACTTATACTAAATATTTTTGGTTGTTTATCTGAAATTCACATATAACTGGATATACTGAATTTTTTCAGGCAACCCTGTTCTCTGCCTTCTCCCCTTCCAGAACCCATTCCCCAGCTGAGCCTTAGCCTCAGGGTGTGGCCTCTTCTGTAAAGTATCCGTAGGGTAATTAGGTCATTTATTCTCTTTTTCTAAAGAGCACATTTCCTGAGCTTGTGAAGATGTTTTGGGAATGGACACTGCCTTTCAGAAGACCTTCCCTGAGTTTTGCTGATCAGACAAGAACTTCCATCATTGTAGGAAGCAGGGTCATGGGGCAGCAGGGTCACCCTTTAATGATCTGGAAACATTTCAGAATGTCAAGGTGCTTTGCTTTTCTGTTTGCTTGATGAAGTTTAATTTTAAAAAAATATCTGTAATACCCAGAACTGTCTATAAAATTGCATCTAAAATCAAGAATTGCCCATCTTCTGTGTATTCATGGAAGTCAAATTGGATCCCAGGAAGAGACCGAGAGAATGGAAGATTCAATTACCTCCTAGCTGAAAGTTAATCAAAGCCCCCGACTTTGATATTTAATAGATGATTTTTTCCATCAGCCCCCTTGCAGAGTGTGTGTACAGGGCATATCTTTTCTGTCCTAGGGCTAATAAGGAGCTGGTTCAGTGATTTCCTTTTCTCTCACCCTATAGGCAAGGCTTACATGTGGTCTTAGCTTTGAGCTGCCAGGGAGGGTGGCCTGTATTTCACATTCCCCACGGAGAGCTCTGAAATGGTGACCCCACTCAGGCAGGTCACGGGAGATTTGCAGGATGAATACATGCTTCCCCAGGGATTTGCTAGGTAACTCCCTGTCAGGGCTGGAGACAGAGATTTAAATGTGAATTACCATCCCGACCAGGCAGGGATTTACAGGATGAGCCCTTCTGTGCTCACGGGGAAGATTTACAGAGTTAGTTCATTGGCACTAAGCTGTGTAGAGAGTGACCGTGTGATCCTCTGTCTTGGGGACCCCAAAACACACTGGCCCCCGTCGGTCGTGGATTGTGCATCTGCCACTGCTGACAAGCTCCAATATCTGGATCTGCCTGTGCAGCCTCCTTCTCTCACACCTCTGCGACCTCCTCACCCCTCAATGATGGAAGAATACAATTCCTTCTATGGCTGGGTTAGAGGGGACTACTACATAATACCCCTCTGTTAAACTTTTTTTGGACTCCATGAAGTTCTTCTTCCATCAGGATGTAACTAGCATTTCCCGTCACCCCTTCTCTACATTCCTCCCTCTTGCAGAAGCACTGGTTCTCTTCTTCAAAATTTTTAACTTGCTCCTTAGTTTTCCGTGGCCCCTCTTCTCACCAGGCTCCTGGGGTTCTCTGCTCTGGATTTGAGAACCAAAAGGGTCAACCAAATACTCCTCCAGCAGAATCTCATGGGGGCGAGTATTAAAAATCAGAATCCTGGGCTCAACTCCAGATGTTCTGAATCAGAATCTCTGGTTCTGAGGCCCAGAAATCAAATTCTCCAGATGATTTTTAAGCACATGCACGTTTGAGAACCAAACCCTAGGTCCCTGGGAGGGATTGATGCTGGTCCTCACCTCCCATTGCTGAATTCCAGGCAGGCCAGTTTCTCCCAATGCTGGGTGGAGTCTCTCTAGCCCCGAGCAACCATTGCGCAGGTCTTTGAGGGTATTTTGAGGGAAAGGGTGACAATTTGGGTCTCCATCGGGTGCAGGGCAGTCCCAAGTGGAAACGTGACTTGAGAAGGAAGTGACCTTGCTAATGAATATTCATGATGGCCCTGTGGTCAGTTTGGATCTCTCCTATCAATTCAAGGTAATTTCTATAAGCCTTTGTGAGGCAGGAAACAGGTTCTGGGAACGAAGATTGAAGTTAAAGTGAATTGACAGGCAATAGGATTAGAACTCTTGGTCCATCCTGACCTTGCAAGTAACTAACAGTGGCCTGAAATTAAGGAATTAAACCATGAAGGCTTTCTTGACAACTCTTCTGATAGGCCTAGAAATAAATTTCTGGGACATTTGTCAGGCAGAGGCAGAAAAGAGGTATGATAAAGGGTACTGGGGGTTGGGGGAGGTGGCGGGGGTATGTGTTCACCATCCTTTCTTTACAATTTATCGAGAGAGGCTTTGTTCCCTCTTCTCAGGGAGGCACCAAATGCTGAAATAAGAACTGGAGGTAAATTAGATGCTTGGGTAGCGCTTTCTTCCTTATGTCCAATTATGACTTTAAAATGGAGGCAAAAATGAAAAGGGGAGGAAGATAATGCAACATAAGTTAAATGTGGCAGCTGGTGAATTTCTGATAATTGCACTTTTCCTTGTAGCATTTCATTTCTATTCCCTCATGTTGCACAGTAGCCCATGGAGTAAAAAAGAAAAAAAAAAAACCATAACAAAAACCAACTCCAAAGGGTTCAAGGAAAGAGTATCAAATGCAATTTAATGACATTTTCCATGGGAGACAGGGTAAAGATAAAGTAGCAATCTAAGTTTGCTTCTTTTTGTTGTCTTTAACATCATAAGAAATTCTAGAAAACTATATATACACTGATTCTTATATCAATACACTCAAGAAAGGTTTAAAAAAAAGTGGGGATTATTTATACTATAATATCCAAGGTGAAACATTTTTCATACAACATTGGAGGAAACAAACTCTGACACATGTGATAACGTGATTTGTCGGGTGGGGGTGGGGGAATAATGCTTATCTACAACAGATCTCTTTTTAGTGAAGTTTCCTGAGCTGGCCCTTCTCCAGGTTAACAGAGAATGCACCAACTCCTGAAAGAAATCTCCAGAATAAATTATCAGGTCTAGCAATGGACTAGGGAAGGCCACCCTAGATGTAATTTGTAACCTAACTTTAAAGCCTTACTCCTTGATGTCCAGCTCACGATCCACTCCCATTCCACCAGGGATTGGATCCAAGTAGAAGCTTTGTACATTTTTGCTCTGCCTTTTCTTTTCCATCCCTTACCACTAGGATTGGAATAACTGGTTCTCTGCTGGCCTTGGAGACCATACCTGCTCAGAGGTTCCAGTTATTTTTACCACTGTGGGAACTGTGCCCTTGATTGAGAAAGAGGGTGAGTGTGGCACCTGGAAGGTCATGGCTGGTGAACAGGGCCCTTGTTGGGCTGCGGTGAAATGAAGGAGCCAAAGCAGGAAAGGGAGGCCCGGGCTGGGACCTTCATGTAACAGCCCTTGATTCACTACCTTTTCTGTCTTTGTTCCCACTGGTTTAGGGCTCCACTTTTGTGATGCGCAAAACCACTGCCTAAGGTGCAGTGCTTTTAAAGTCAAATTCTTCTTTAGATTAGGTTTTGATCTAATGGATATGAAGAAGAGGTGTGTAAGGAGACCCATAAGAACAAGTAACAGGAGGAGATTTGGGGAGAGCTTGATTTTGCAATTTGGGGTTAGGACAGTCAATAGGCTGGCTTTATGGAGTCATGATTTTTCCTTGAATGCCATCAGATGGAATGTTCCACACCAATGGCAATCGGGAAAAGTCTAGGGAAGAGTAAGGGGGTGCTCTTAAAGCTGTTTAGGAGCCTCAGAGTCTCTTCTCCAGAACAGTCTGTGTTTTCCCCTATTTGGGCTGTTTTGGCTTGGCTCTCATCCATGACCCTACCCATGAGGGCACTGGGGTGTCCATCTCCCACCCTGTAGTAAATGCCAGCAATATATAGGCAGTGGTGTGCTGGTGAAGGTTTAACAGCTGGTTCTCTGGGGAGGGAAATCCCTCGCTTATAGCATTAGCCATTTCCCATGTTGTAATTATTCCCTCTGTGAGTGATTTCAAGCCATCGCCAAGTGTCACTAACCTTGAGGTACTGTAGCAAACTAACATATAACATATTATCATCCATATATGATGGGTGTAAATAATCTCAAGAGACATAAAATAAGAACGTAGTAAAATAACTAGGAAGTGATGAGTTTTGAGAATTTCCTTTGTTTTTAGTATAACTTACTTAGTTGTTAAGTTTATGCAATTTAATTATTAACAATGGTTGTGTTGAACAATCAACTCACACAATTCCTGAAAATTTTATAGCTGGCATACAAACCAACTCTTGCACATCCACTACATCTTGGGCTGGAGAAAAGAGGGAGGAAAAAGAGAAATGAAAGGACAAAAGCTGCCCACCCCCTCCCCCCCACAATGGTACTAAAAGACCATCCAGACTTTATAATTGGTCCTTTTGAGCCAGAGACCTATGAATTCACAGAAATGGCATAGCTGATGGTACAGAGCCAATATGATGGTTTCCAAGCTTGCTCTGTCATTTGCTAGTTGAGTGGCCTTAAGCAAGTTATCTCACCTCTGTCCGCTTAAGTTTTCCCTCTGTACAATAGTTTCAACAATAGTATATGCTTCATAATGTTCTTATGGGATTGGATGAGATAATATGTTCAAAACACTTAGCCCATAATCATGTAGTAAACCCTCAAAAAGTGGTAACTATGAATCCTATTTTTATTACTATTCTAATCCATTTCTAAAATGTGCTCAGCAGCCACAGACGGGGGTAGGGGGGGGGGTTGTCTACACCAAGTACAAGTTCAATCCAATTGTTAAAGATAATTTTCTCTGTGTGGCCTGATCCTAATATTTACGTAGGATCAGTTTTAAGGTGAAGAATGCCTCTCTCTCCACACCCCCTGAACAAACCTTTCTCACAGTTGCCTGATGTTCAAGTTGGTAACTCTTGTCTTGCTGTTAGACACTGCATTCTTTCTAGGCCTAGTTTTAAATGCAAATACTCCTTAGGGAGTGAGCCAGGAAGTCTAGAATGTTGGTGCGACTAAAGCAAGCAGATCTCAGGACTCTCTGCCCCAGGACTCCTGGGAATCTAAGACTGAGAAGCCTGGGAGTGGGCAGAAGTCGATACAGAAAGGGGATTTCTCCTGCTCCCATCTGCTTCCAGGTTGACCAGTTCTCCAAGCAAAGATGCCCATAAAAACAAAACCACTGCAGTCTCTCCTGCCATCTCAATTAACCCAGGACAAAGACCCAGTGGGTTCTCAGGCTCATAGTCCACTGATGAGATGGACACATTGCAGAAAGGTTTGGGTTACCCAATAAGGCAAAGGTGATTTTTGCAGGACCCCTAAGAACTTGTGAAAGTTAACTAATTATATTCTTCTTGAGGTTTTGTTTGTTTATCTCTCTGGGGTACCTGTGAGGCTACACAAATATTTTCAGAGCAGCTGGGTATCAGAAACCAGAGGAGGAACTGAACTGTGGCTTCTAGAAGTAGCAGATTTAGAGCCAAGGAGATCATAATTTGTATGAAAGGTCGACCCCATAAAGTAAGAGGTCAAGTAAGCCAGGCTTTCCCAGCACTGACCAACCAGTCCTCAAGTTGAGTGTCCATCTGATTGGTCCCTCACAGAACATGCTAAGGGTTCTTAGAGCAAACAGGAAGTCCTTTGGACTTCCAAACCTGACCTTTCCTCAATCTGGGATGTGACATTAATTACCACTCCCGTGGCTCTAACAGAACAAAACCTCACCTGCGGTTCCAGAGGTGACTATGTAATTAGAAGGGGCTGCCTTATTAAAGCTTCCGTAGACTCACAAAGTCCTTCTGATGCTTGGGGCGTGGGTTGGCAGCAAAGGTGGCTGGAGGATTGCCTAGCTGTTGTGGGGAAGGTGTTTCAGGATTAAATAATTTCCGTGGAGAAATGATTGCTGATGTCCAGGCAGGGCAGTCTGCCTGGGGTTAAGTACTTCCCTGGAAGTCTGCCGGGATCCAGCAGGGATGGCTGCGGTGAGTGAATGTGCCACAGATTGTGATGTCTAGTTGGCAAAAGGCCAACTAATGAGCACTGTGTCCAATAGGGGGACCACGTGTCCACAGAGTCTGGAAAGAGGCCAGAAATGAGGGGCAAAGATGGCCAACAGGAAGGAGAGGGGGGTCCTACCTAAAGTTATTCAACATAGAAAAGGAAAGACAGAATGGACTAAATGTGCTTATGTTCTTCAAATAAGTGAGGGACTTTCAGGTAGAGAATGCTGACAGATTGTTCTGACAACCAAATCAGAGAAATCAGCCTAAGGAGAAGCGATGAGCATTTTTGTGGCTCTTTCGTTCAAACTGCAACAGGATGCTGAGTACATATTTGATCAACAGTGACATTTACGTGCTGTCTGGGGTCCTCAGAACATTGTAGGTCAATAAAGGAAAGGGGACCAGGCATCCAGGCCATAAGTTCTGAGTTCACTGCCTTTGATGCTCCATTGTGGCTGTAGTTTATGAATTATCAAGAACAATTTGAGTTCTTTGCATGGTTTAAAAGTACTCTGCCCTAGAGGAATAATTGATGGAGTTTATAACTTGATCATAAACTTCCTGAGAGAACATGCTCCCAGAGGTAGGAGATAATTTCATGCTTCCAGTTTTCTCCACTTCTCTTCCCTGACCCCCACCCCAATGTCCTTCCCATCCCATTCTGTGACTTGTTCAAAAGAGGGCAAAAGGGTTTTCAAGAAAGCACCAAAACTTGAGGACTTTGACACCTGAGCAGGAAGAGATGGCACTGGCTGGGAACAATTCCAAGGGAGTCTGCCAAAAGAATGTTGACAATTGACAACACAAGGATATCTTGTGCCAGGCCTACTCCAGGCCATGCCACATCTCCCAATCTACTCATTTCCAGGCAGCTCGGCTTTGAACCTCAGGTTCCTGGGAAGTTGTCAGAGTTGTATCTGGTTGGTCTGAAATAGGGTATTTCTCTGAGCTGGCCAGGCCCTCCCACTCCCTGACCTGCTGTCATCCCACTTTGCAGATTTTAGCTCACTCTGAAATAGACGGAAAACAGGAGGAAGAAATTATTTGGATGTCGGTCTCCTTTGGACCCTTGCTTGGCAGTCTTGGCAACTTTTGCTTATCTGGGAAGCAGGGGAGAAGGGAATGCGTTGGGACAGTAAAGAGCTATTCTGGTGGAATCTTTACAAAGCTCCATAAAACTCTTACCAACAAACCAGGACAGACATCACACCAGGATCTTGAATCACACGAGGTTTACAGAATAGAACAGCCGTGGCAGACAATACTAAAATCCACAAAATACCTGAGCCCCCCCCCCCCCCAATAAAATAAAATGAAACAGAAAGAAAGGCAGACAATAAGAAGGAGTCAGGAGTCCCGGCCGGCCGTAGGAGAGGCGAGCGGCGCGTGACAGTTTCTGGGCAGCGGGTGGTTTGGGGGTGCGCGCTGTCCGTGGAGTCCCGGGCCTCACATCTCCTCCTCGGTGGAATGCGCCTGGGCCGCGGTGATGGCGATTCCGATGGCCAGGCTGCCGTTGTCGGAGAACAGCTGGGCCAGCGAGGTGTTGAGCACGAGACAGTCCCCGTCGGTGAGGACCGAGTCCACGCACTCTAGGACCGAGCGCGGGGTGGCTTCCCACTTGAGCCGCCGATGGTTCCTGTTGAGCTCCAGGCGGTAGGTGAAGCAGTCGGCCTGGGTGGGGGTCCCGATCAGCATCATGGTGGCGAAGAACTGGGGGTGTCCTTCCTGCCTCTCCTGCTTCCTGAGCACCAGCAGGAAATGGTGGCCCAGGCAGGAATGCAGGATGATCCAGTCGGCGGGAGCGGGCAGGTGCATGTCCGTGGCCAGGAACACGATCTCGGCTCCCTGCAGGATGTCGACCCTGTGGGTCTGCCTCAGGTGGGGTACCACCACCTCCAGGTGGCCCTCCCACTGGCACGAGAAGAGCGGGCACAGGCAGGGCGTCACGTGGGCGGCGCGCAGCCCTGCCTCCTGGTGGTGGAGGTGGAGGGGGTGGGCGTGGAGGCGGCGGGGGTGGTGGGGGTGGCGGCGGGGGTGGCGGGGGTGGTGGGCGAGATGATGCTGGTGGAAGCTCGCGGGCTCCTGCGTGCTCTGGGCCGTGGCGCGCCGGGTGGACACATACTGAAAGGGAGAGAGAAATGCGTTAGTGGAGAACGAGGCCGATCCTCTCCCTGGCTGAGATGTCCCCTGGCGCTAAATCTGGGTGAAGCCAGCTCTCCAGCGCCCCGCGAGAAATTCTGTGTCTTTTAAGTCAAAGGAGGGACGCCTAGGGCGCCTTAGAGGGCTTAAGATTCTTGAGAACTCGGTTCAAGGAAATGCAATATTTATGCCTTTCTGATTCCTTAGTAAGGCATTCAAGCCAAACAGGCAATCGCCACCCCCAACCCCAATTAATGAGGTCAATTGAATTATGTCTCCCAATAAACACAAGCTCTTCATCTTGATCGGACTTCTTATGGATGTGAACCCACAGTAACTATTACCTTTGGAAGATGTTATTTTTGGTTGAGGTATGGTGAACTGACCCAGCTGTGGGCTTTAACCCAATCACCAGAAGCCTTATACAGAGAGCCTGCAAGTCACAGAAGCCAGAAAGGAGAGGACATCTACATGTGACGGAGGCAGACATGAGCCCAGGACGCAGAAGGATTGCCGGTGTCTGGCACCAAAACGCTCCCAATCCTGGCAGGAAGCAAGCCTTCTGGCCTCTGAAATGGTGAGGTGACAAATTCCTGTGGTTAAACCCAAACCAGTCCATGGTGTTTGCCATAGAAGCTCTAGGCAGCTAAGAACGAAAAATCCAGTTATGTTTGTTTTTGCTATTTTGATACTGTTGATTGTTTTTTTCTTTTTTTGCACAAGCAACGGAGGCCAATAGAGTTTTTAAAAATTCCTATTTTATCATTAAAATAGGAAGCAGCCTCACCTTCCCCATGGTGATCCCATGTTAGCTCCCTCCCTGGCTCTTGGAGTGTTTTTTTTTGTTTAATGATCCTGCTTAATACAGGCTGGGCAGTAGGGTGGTAGCTTGGGGTGGCAGCTTGGCTAGGTGCAGCAGGCCCGAGGCCCTCACCAGCCAGTGGGTTTCTGGGCTTCCTTCAGGTCAAGAAAACCCTTTCTGCCTTAGGTCTCCAGACCCTTTCTGTATTTTAGGTGCACCGCCCCCCTTGGCTAGGATATAGAGGGTGGCAGGCTCTGTCTATTCACATTCACCACTGTTACTGCTAGAGTTTCTTTCTCCCCAGGGTCAGATGTGGCTAATAGCAGAGGCCAGGCCAGCTTCTTTTTCTTTAGGGCCTGCAGGACACACACACAAATGCATATGTGCAAATGCACACACACATGCAAAATGCACAGACATACACAAAAACATGTGAATATATACACACAAAGACACAAGCAGATACACACAGAGACATGAAAACATGCAAATGCACACACAAATGCAAGCACTCACATAAACACACACATACAGGCATGGACACAGATTCACAGAAATGGGCACACATGTACAAACACATGCAAACCACATACAAATACACACATACGGACACACTCAAACACACATGTAAACACACAAATACAGAGACAAACAGGCAAGTGCACATACATGTAAATGCACACACATATGCACGCCCTTGCATGCACACATGGTGGGATGGTCACTACTGGCGGAGGAGGTGACCTGGGAGCCAGGCAGGGGCTAGATCAGCTTTGTGAGTGTGTTCTGCCCACACCCCCTTCTGCCTCAGGTGTGAGCTATAGCAGCCCTTCTGGTAGCTCCTCCCCACTCCCGGCTGGCAGCTACTGGGCAGCCTGCTGAGGCCCATCCTGCACCTCCACCAAGCCCACCTGCCCCGAGGGGCACAGGTTGTCTTCACCCATGGAGGGACAGGCTGTGTCCTGGAATCCTGCTAGGGATGCAGCTGACCTGCCCTTTAGGTTAAAGGGTTAAATAGGGAAAAGGGAACTAATACATTCATAACCTCTACTAAGTATTAGGCACTGTGGGAAGAGGTATTTTCCCATTACGATCTCATGTAATTTTTTTTACAGGAAGGATCACTTTCTTTACTTTTAAAAAACCAAATTAAGTCCGGTTCAGCCCCCATCTGCCTTAGTCATTGGGTGAGGGAGGGCTCGCACACACCACCGCCAGGCCTGAGGACTCCTCCCATTGTCCTCCCCTGTCTGCAGACCCGGCAGATGGCCGACCTCTTCTGCTAGGCTCAATAGGACCTTGGCATCTGGTGGAAGGCCCCAAATGCTGAGAAGCACCTTCTGCTTTACGTAATCTTTCCAACAACCATGAGAAAAACATATGATGCTTGTCTTGTATGACCAGGCTGAGACCCAGGGAGGTGGAGACACTTGCCCGAGGTCACACAACCCGTCAGGGGTGCGGCTGGGAATGGGGCTCAGTGGTGATGTAGATCTGAGATTGGCAATGTCCCACTGTTTAGTTGTCCACTTGATTAAGTCACTTTCCTCATCAGCAAAACATTTGTCTCAAAGGGTTTTTATGGGATGAGATGGGATAACTCCTGGGAGATGACTTTAAGAGCTACAGGGAGTGTCACCTGGCTTGGCATTTTCCACTTAGCTGTGATTTCCGTCTAGAAGCGCTGGTGGTCCTCCATCTCCATCCGTGCCTGTGTGTTGCTACCCCAGTCAGCTGACCTGCACACATGGGCAGCATTTGGGGCTGTGCATAGGCCACCATAAAAGTGAGGAGAAGCCCATGTTGCACTTGGCCAAGGGCCTCCTGTCCCAACACTGATCTGTGATGGCAGGACATCCTAAAACTCCCATCTCAGAAATGGCCACTGGGCTAGTTATTCTCACATGCCCTCCCCCCAGATCCATTTTCCATCTTCTCCCTGGTCTCTGCAGCTAATATAAGAGATGCAAAGTCAAGGTAAGGAGGGAGCAGGGAAGAAATACCTCCATCCCTCTTTCCTTCTGCTCTCCGATCTCCTTCCAATGCTTCCCTTTGACCAAATCCTTCCAGAAACATGCCAGCCAGAGAGCCCAGGAGATGCACTCAGTGGGCCTCAGCAAACTTTGAAAATGGTAGTAGATGAGGAGGAAGGGGGCAAGGAAAAATCCACCTCTAGGCAAATGTCTCAATTCCCTGCTGTGTGATGTCCCAGTGTGGGAGTGGGGATGATAGATTTGGTTGGGGGCCCACTGTTCATTAAAGGTACACATCCTCTGATGTGTGCAAGGGGATGAGATGACAGAGCAGAGTAAGACTTTTGCTCTTGCCCCATAGCTTACCAGGACTCTGTCAGCTGTTGGGATACAATGCAGAAATGCAGTATGTACTCGACTCTGAAAGTACAGTCAGGTGGCCATGCTAGTCAGTGTGATATGATATGTCGCGCTGGGCGAGATGTGAAGGGTGAATCCCCTGGGCTAACGAGACAGGCGAAGGGCTTGCCGACAGAGAGAACAGCAGGTTCAAAGGAACTGTGTGGGAAAGCACGTTGGATGTTTAAGAAATGACAAGAAGTTGCAGGTGGCTGTAGATAGTGAACGTGGCGGGGATGGGGGAGGAGGTTGGGACATGGTGCTTGGGTCAAACCGTGAAGGCTTTGCAGGCCAGGCTGGGGCATTGAGATGTACCCAGTGCACAGGACCTGCACCAGAGGTTCTGCTTCATGCTCCAGGGAGCTGCCATGGCTGTGGGTTTGCAAAGCCCTGTTGCAATGCAGTCTGTTCTAAGCTGGCGTGTAGGATGGGGCGAGCAGAGGGGACCCCAAACCGTGGGACCTCAGCAAGGTTCATTCTGTCCAGATGTTCCTGTCTTTTTCCTTCTGACTCTTTCAGTCCCCTTTTCGGTTTTTAATTGCTGCCGGGTAACAAAGCATCAGAGTATTATCTAAGGAGAAGGAAGTGAATGGTTATGCAAATAGCGCAGGGCATTATAAACCCATCAAGACCTTAGCACTCGCTGGGTGCTGAGAAGGTGCTATGAATAAACAGTCTTCATTTCTGCCTGCTGCCTCTTCTGATGCAAAACATGTTTCATTTAAAAGATCCTTGGGTGAGTGAGGTCGCAAGGCCACTGCTGGTAGGGAGCAGGGTTTTTTTTAATTGGCAAAATGCTAATCATTTTAGAAAATGAATTCCCATCTTCCCATCTAATACAGTGGATGTGTGAGTAATTACTTTCCTTCGCTAAACTGTTAATGCAACATTAGCGATTACACTAATTAAAACTAATGAAGTCATGCAGACTGATAAACCCCTCAGTCAGAAAGAGGGTGCCTTCCTTCTATTGGCTTGCATTTAACTTCCCATTTGGAAGAGAGATCTTGAATTAACCTTTAGAATAATGTGCAAAATTGGGTTTAGAGATGTAAGGCTTTATAGACTGGGTATAATTCTTTCCCCAAGCATTAGCGAGGCTATTTTCACCAAGAATGTAATTGAATTTTAAAACGCATTCTTAATTTGATCAGCCACACTCCCATGCTTGGTACTAGCTGTCCTTCTACATCCTGGCCTCTGAAGGACCCTGCCCCTGGAAATATCACAGGACCCCTTCTCCAGTGACTGCTCTCTGGTCAGCAAACTCACTTAGAGGATTGCTTTGCCCTCCCGCTTGCTTCATGGAACGTTACTGGGCAACTGCATTTTGACGGAAAGAAGTTTCTGTTTCCAATTCTAAAGGATAGGCATTTGCTTTGAGTTTGCACATGGCCTCATTTATGAGTATCAACTGACTGGGGTCTCCCTTCCTGGACCAAGTGGGAAAGGCAGGAAGCCAGCATTGCATTTCAAACACAGGAAATAAGGGCAGGTGCCATCGTGTGGAGACAGAGTCAAGCCCTGATGCAAGTTCAGCGAGCAGGCCTGCTAAGAAGGAAGAGTGATTGCAACTGCTGCTGGGTTTGAAATTCCACAGTGTTTCGAAAATGCTCTCTGATTCTGGGATGGACAGTCAAGGCAAAAGGCTGACTGTTCCCCATTTCGTTTTCCTCGGATGCCTTGGGTGTCCAGGTGTCTTCCTCAAAACGTGGGCATGATTTGCACATGCAAACAAAATCCTGAAAGACTCTGGAATGCTTCTACATAGACAATAAGTAAATTAAGCTGAGGGAGAAAACAAGGATGAGGTTCATATCACCTGGGATGGAACATCTTAAATAGAAAATGTATCTTGTGTTCCTTTTTCCCCAGACTCAGATTCAGTTCTTAGTTATTCTTGGGTGGATGAGATTTTCACATGGCCACCAGGATAATGTTTATAGCTTGCTCTACAATAGTCTAGGATAGAAGATGTGATATAAATGTGTATTTTTAAAGCTGTAGTCAAGAGAATTTAATCAGGGATTCACACTTCAAGGTAATCATCTAATATTTTTTTTCTGAAAGGCCACACTCCAGAGATAATGACTATGCTTGCCTCAATTATTATCTATACTTCTGACCCGCACCAGGCATTGCTAATTACCATTTTCCACACTGGGTTTTCATTGGTGAAACTAGTGGCTTGCTAATCGGCATAATTGATGCTAGAAATGGGCTCTTACCAAAGAAATGGTTTTCAAGCTATGAAAATTGGCTAAAATATTTCAGAGACTCTCCACTTTAAGGCTAGCTCCTGAAGCTTGTTCCCTAAATATCCTTATCTCAAGTCACGACATCAAGACTTCTGGTGGTCTGAGGCCATTTGTAAGAGTAACAGAATCTTGCCTCTGAGATATGTCATTGCATTGGATTTGAGTAAATCTTCCATGTAAGATGGTATCAGAGCAGCCAAAAGGACAGACAGCTGAGACTTCATCAAATGCACAGACAAGGTTTATACTTAATCAGCGTCTGTAGGCATGGCCAAATTGGGAAGAGAGCTTGTGGGGGAGCAGTCCACCCTTACTCATCTCAGACTTTTGGGGGACTTCCATTATTTACCAAAGATTTGGGCATGACAAATTCCCTTAAGTAGCCTTCTGTGCTCAGGAGGATTTCATCCATGATTCTGGGGTGATAGGTCTGTGAGGCAACAAAATGCTTTTCTTCTAGGGGTGACTTGGTGAAACAGCATTTCAGATGAGACTAGTGATGAACATTTTTCTCCATGGGCTTAAGACTTTATACACTGATGGTCACCCTGTGATGTAGGTCCTTATTATTTATAAATTATGGATGTAGAATTACAAGTAAATAGATATATAGAAATTAAAACTATTATCATTTCATTTTAGCAAATAAAAAACTTAGGTCTAGAGAAGGAGGAAGGGGAAGCTGGGACAAGAACGTGGGAGTAAAACTCTAGAGCTCCTGTTTTCAGCTATTTCGCAAGAGTTGGGCTTGCAAAGTTATCAGTAGTGCCCCTTTCATCCTAGTAATTGTCCAAGTGAAGGTTTTTCAGTTGGCTAAAACTGCCAAAATACAATATGCCAGAAATGAATTAGCTTTTGCAATGGGAATTTATTAGCTTATGAGTTTACAGTCTGAGCTGTGAAAAATGTCTGGATTAATACATCACTAGGACAGTACCTTCTCTGAAGACTGGCTACCAGCAAGCTTGGGCTCCTCTGTCAGATAGCAAGGTACATGGTGATGTCTGCTCGTCCTGCTCTCCCGGTTTCATTGCTTTCAGCTTCTATTTCCAGTGGATTCCTCTCTGAGCTTCTCTGGGGCTTTTTCTGGGAACATCTATCCATTTCATCTCTTTGCTTCTCTTTGTGTTTTATCCTCTCATAAAGTCCTCCAGTAAAAGGAGTAAGACCCATCTTGAATGAGGTAGGTCACATTCCAATTGAAATAACCTATCAAAGTGTCCCTCCCACAATAGATCTGTACCCACAGGAATGGATTAAAAGAACATGATCCTTTCTGGGTTACCATACAGCTTCCAAACTACCACAGAAGGTTATAACTGAAATTGCACTTCTGGCAAAACATTTGCATTTTCTGAGACTCAGTTTCATCATATGTAAAGTAGGAAAGATAAGGCCTGCTTAAGAGGAGCAAATGATATAGTATAATGGAAAGCACACTGCAAACCACTGTAAGAGTGTACCACTGTTATTAATTTGATATACTTGAAAGAGCTGCGGCATCAGGTCAGGTGATCTGAGTTTGGGTTCCCATCTGCTATCAATCATTTCCACATCACCTCTGACTCTTCTTTCTTCAGCTGTAAAATGGGGATGTGGAAGGAAGTGTTCTGATGACGTTCAATTCTATATTTTTGATCCTGTGATTTTATCTTACTTCAAAGGAGGTTTTAGCTTGGCAGCTAGAAATGAATCAGATATTTTGTTTGGGACTTTGGAAACATTTGCTATAATTCTTGACAAAGGACTATAAATGAATCAGATATTTTGTTTGGGACTTTGGAAACATTTGCTATAATTCTTGACGAAGGACTATTTTAGTACCTTGCCTTTTCTGTTTTGAGATTTAAGTAGATTAAGACAATTACATATAAGCCATTCAGTGGGGTACTGGAGCTACTCATACAGTTCACAAGAGCTGACGGTGCACACTTCTTCCCATTCTCACAATCTCTCAGTTGGTGTTCTTGGGAGTATTTACACCATGAAAATGGGCAAACATTACATATCAAGCCCAGTTTTAAAACATTTATAAGCACAGCACTGGCTATTCATTACCCTTTAGGTAAGTCCACTGACTCAGTTCCCACTTTTAAAAGTGCAACAAGGCCCTATGTCGTGGTTGTGAAGTCATTCCTCTTGGTTTGTTCTGCTGTCTATAGGGGTCAGGGATGGGGGCAGGGTAGACTGCAGTGGATGATGTAATTCCTCCAGCCATAGGAAGGAATTGGTAATGGAACATTTGGGACCAGGCAGAGTCTTTGGAAGGGGTGTTGGGGAAGGAGAGAATGGAAGAAGGCTGGAACCCAGGAGGGTATGAATTTAAACCAGTGATTGGGGTAGTACAGAGAGGAGTCACTCATGACCACTTCTCACTTATAAACCCACTTCTTCCCCTCTATCCTGTACATAATATAAGTACTTTATTCACTGATGCCGGGCTAGGTCAGCTCAATTAGTTAGGAGTGCTGCTAAGGAAGCCAAGGTTAGGAAGTAATTCATGCACAGGTCAGCTATTCCTTGTTCCGGTAACTCCCAGCTTAAATATTTTCAATATTTAAAAAAATGATGGAAATCATACATTTATTCACAGCAGCATTATGTAGGTTGCAGAACATGAAGTTTCTTTACTGGTGATCAGAATTCATAAATTGAATATGGAGACGGTCAGCACACATTGCAGAAGTTTTGAGTCTTAAGCTGTGCATGTCATTGACTAGGAAGGAGAGACATGAGATAGCATTTTCAATCTTGGTTGGGCAAAACTTTTTAAAACCAAGGCCACTGGGTGAGAAATGATGAAAGGGGTTGTGGGAGATTGGGTTATGTGCCCGACAAACACACGTTCTTAATCTTAATCCATGTCCCTGTGGGTGGGAACTCATTATAAATAGGGCCTTTTGAAGATATTATTTTTAGTTATGGTGGGGCCAACTGAAGGAGGGTGGATTTTAATCCATATTACTGGAGGACTTACAAAGAGAAGAAATCAGCAGCTAGAAGTCACAGATAGGCTAAGAGATGAGCCAGAACTTACAAGTCAGTGGAAACCAGAAGAGTAAATACAAAGAGAAAGAGAATATGCCATGTGATAGGAGGCAGAGACAAGCTCACAAACCTAAGGATTGCAGCAAGCCAGCACAGGAATACTACAGGCTTTGGGGAGAATGCATGACCTTACTGATGCCTTGAGCTTTGACATCTAGCCTTGCAAATTATAAGCCAATAAATTCCCACTGTTAAGCCAATCAGTGTGTTTATCAATGGTAGCAAACTAAGACTGGGGTCCCTATGGATGTCTGTATGGACTTTGGTCCTATGGTCCCCAACGTCTCCTGCCCAAGTTGGTTCTTTCATAAATACAACCCCTGGCCATGTGAGGAGCTGGGAAGGAATAAGTGGATAACATTATGAGCCACAGGGTTGAGTTCCCTTGGCCCTTATTTAGTTTCTAGATCCTAATTCTTGGCTGACCAGTATCTGGGGTGGTTTATACATGAAGGTTTTTCTACCTGTCACACACCTGGGACCCATTGTTCATTGTTCCCACTGCCAAGCACATTGTCCACCAAGCAGTAGGTGCTCATGAGTGTTTGTAGCATCGAGTAATGCATTAGTAACAGCTTTACATAGGAGAATGATGATGGTTTGTTCATTTGAATTGTGCAGATGTGTCCACCATGATCCCAGCTGGTGGTGTCTGTGTGGGATAACCAGGTTCTGGAAAATGGGGTGCCTCCTCCCTCTATGACTGTGATGTCAAGCAAGTCACTTAAACTAGCTCAGGGGCATCTCTTCTCAAATGGGTTAGAACTCATTGAGGGCAGGGACTGTGTGTCATTGACCCAATGACAGTTAAGTGCTGGGTAAATCCAGCACATTGCAGGGTCTGATATTCAATAGACTCTCAATAAATATTTGTTTCTTGAATGAAAGAATGATTCATCAGTGGAACTCCATTGCTTTCTATCAGAGGCTCTGACCCTCTGTTCTTCGTAGTGCATTGAAAGGTGGCCTCTAAAGTGATATATTGATTGTCTAACCTCCAGTACCAATGAAAATGACCTTATTTGGAAAAAGGGTCTTGGCAGATGTGATTAGGTTAAGGGTCTTGAGATAAGCTCATCCTGGATTATCTTGGTGGACCCTAAGTCCAAAAACTGGTGTCCTTAGAAGAAAAAGGTAGGAGATTTGAGATACACAGGGGAGAAGGCCATGTGAAGATGAGGAAGAGATTGGAATGATGGAGTCACAAGGAAAGCCTGGTACCTCCAGAAGCTGGAAAAGTCAAGGAAGGAATTTCCCCTAGAGCTTTTTGATTTCAGACTTCTGGCCTCCAGAATGATGAAAGAATGAATTTCTGTGGTTTTAAGCCAACAAGTTTTTGGTAATTTGTTATAACAGCCACAGAAAAAATATTACCCCTTCTTTCTCAGGTGCTGTAGAAGTATGTGTGTATATGTGTGTGTGTGTGTGTGTGTGTGTGTGTGTGTGTGTGTGTGTGTCCAAATGAGTACACAGCTGTGAGCTTTTGGTAACTCAGGGGTTAGGACCCCCTCCCTTAGAGAATCATGTAGCAGCCTGCATGACATTCATTAAAACTCCTATCACCTAATCGCTGTTGGTAACCAACTCTCCTGGGGCTCTGCCACACCTCACAAGAGTCTTTTGTAACCAAATCTCACATGAGTCTGCTAAACCTTATAAGTTGCCCCCTTGGCATTCC